>UYWX01000249.1:0-22557 GCA_900622495.1 Hydatigera taeniaeformis
AGCGCTGCTTCGGAACGATATCCACACCCAACAAAACTTGACTTGTTTTAAACTTCATCGACTACTATACCATCGGATGACGTGGATGTTAGTGTTAGTCCAAACCTGCGTCCAGAATTGGCTGTAAATTCTAAATCATTACGACTTAACCGCAGAGGACACAAACAATTAAGTTGAGAAAGTGGGAAATACAGGCTTAATGTACGTTTAAATACGATCTTCGATAACATATGGTCAGATTGGGTTAACCTTGGGATCTTGAACTCCATCAATCGCCAATGAGAAAAATGCCTTGCATGCATCAAAACCAGATCGTCATCGTAGTTCCACTTTCACTAGCACAACGCCTTCCACAAGCCTGGTGGTAGCATAAGGAAGCAACGAAATTATCAGGAATAACGATCTGAAGAAAGCAACACAATTAGAACAACGAGCCCCAATCTTATCGACTTAAGAAAAATCCAGATTGGACACCAATTCACTATATCCGAGGCAATTAAACCCGAGGTAAAAGGAAAAGTTCTACCATTTACGGTAAAAGGAGTCAGGGCGTGATGTCAACGAAATGCTAATCTATATTTGTAACTAATGTCACGATTTGAAGAAGACTGGGACGGTTTAACAAAAACCACATTAAATTGTCTCACATAAATTTAAATAAGGAACCACTATCAGACTTACATATCGGTATGAGATAACAATTGAGGTCAGCGAAAGTATCATTGTTATAGTGCTAGGGAATCAGCCTTAAGGTGAATTTAACAGAAACATGAATCTGTTAGTCAAATAAAAATGGCAAGAATGCAGAATACGACTTGAAATACCCTCAATTACAGGTACTTCATTGCAGTGCTATTAGATGAGATAGAAAATGGGAAATGACGTACAGTCGAGACCTCGATTAAAAGTTGGCGAGCATCAGATTGTGAGAGAAAGAGGTTGCGAAGATAGAGAGCACGGAGACACTTGAGTTGTGAGAGAACACGAACGATAGTAGCGAAAAGTGCGCCACCGCTTCCATAAACGACACCCGAGGCCTCGTCGAATTCGGCGTGGAAGTCAAGAGAGAATGCTCGTACACAAGGCGGAGGAAAATTAGAGGTGTCCGGAGGATAGGGTAGTCGATTTGAAGGGCAGGGAAACTTGCAACTCACGCTGCGCTGGTATCGACGGCCGCGTGCACCTGTCACTGCTGATGTTGATGGCGGCGCAGTAGTGGAGGCGCTCCGAAACTGGAAGCGGATCGGTGCTGAGCTTGAGAGCTGCGAGGATGCGCCAGTACGCGAGTGAGAACTGATCCCAATTCCGCTCTGGGGTGTAAATTACACAATCAAACGCAGGTTATGCAGTGATTGATCAAGCAAATACGCAGAGCAATGGTTCTGCCAAAGGGTATCATAATTATAAATATGAAATGTTGCATTTGCGGTACGCATCAAGAACTGCAGGTGTTTTCGAGCCCCATTGCAATGATTTGCCTTCGAGATAAAAGCGTCAACTAGCGCAATATGGTTAACGGTTGCAGAGACTAATTTCTCCAAAATAAAGGAGAAATGTGATGCTTAGTTTAGCATTAAAAAGAAATTGGGAATGAATAGGAGAAGTAACCATCAGAGTTAGGTATACCTTCGTCTACGAACCGAAAAAGAGTGATGTCGAATGTTTAAGGAACTTGAAGCTTGTAAACTTCCAGGTTACCTACATCCCGACCATAGATGAAGGGTGAACAGATCTCGTGAACGGAAGATGCCGAGAGAACAAATTCGTGTAAAATAGAGTACCGCAAATGGCATGACATAAAATTTTCCCCAGACCACTGAGCCGTTAAATAAACAAGGTGTAAGATCTACAAATAAGAGTTTCACATCCAACCTTGTAGTGATGGGTAGTATAAAGGCCTAATACAGTATAGGAGATGACCTCTCACATTGTCAACCAAACTGTCAATTATTCTTGTTTCTGCACAAAAAGATGAGCGTCCTAACAACTAAGCTTCCATTTCGCCATAGCAATATAGCAAATCTGCCTATCCATTGAGCCAGGAAATGCGCAAGGAATTTTGTTTATTAAAATGCGCAAGGCATAGGCTAAAATTTTTCACAAAGCAAAGAGTTAAATTTTCAAAACATGGACGAGACCATGGGACGAGAAGGGCAAATACCAAAAACCATCACCACCAATTTACAACGTACGTGCTAATGTAATTCAAACAGTCGTTTCACAGTGGGCCCTCTAATGACCCATGAAATCCAAATGTCAGTGAGAGCGTCTTTGTGTAGATTTTAAAAACCCAACGATCAAGCCCTTCTCAGGCACAGAAGGGCAATGAACATAAAAAAGCTGAATTCGCAACATTTTCCACCTCCACCTCAATTAATGAAAAGCAAACTTGTAACTAACGCCTTCGGCAATAAAAACACCAGATCAAAAAGGCCAGTCGCAGAACATCCAGTTTCAAAATACCGGATAAGCTATACGTGAGAGCATTTTGGTCGGATCAATTGAATCCAATTAATCGCAGAAAACCAGACTGAACAATCAACTTGCACTTTGACACTCACAAGTGACAGCCTTTCAAGAAGCACAAGGCAGATGTCGCACGTCTGCTCCCACGACTCAGACACCTCGATTGCCGACCGAATCGTTGACTTCGTACGGACTAAAGCAACCCACCTCACTTAGAATGGACGACGGTCGATGGAATGTACCGGCTGACAAATCTATTTTCGACCCTATATATGCTTCCACGAGCCCCACAGGCAAGTTTTCAAGAGTATTTAACCCTTGGTATTGTTCTCTCACCTAGTAAGGGAAGGAAACGAGTTAAGGTTGTTTCAGGTAACTAGTGGGAGTTTCACTATGCCAACCTCTTAACAATCCACGGAGAAGTATTTGAGGAAAAATTGCGACGGTTAGTTGCACCCGCACTAATGATAGTATATTGAATTCATGGGCATACAGAAAAGAACCCATGTGAGGGAACATCAGGTGACATACAAGCCAAATAATAATAAGCTAGGTGTTCAAGAACAATACATCAGTATTGTAGCATTATCGTCAAGCAACTAATAACTCAGTCGAAATAATGTTGCTATTGTTTATCGTTTTTTCTCCTTACCTTCCATAAGCATTGAAAAACGAAAAAATTCTTGTACCGTGTGAAGTACTGCGACACAAAAATGGTTCCCTACTGCTCTATGGAAAATTCGAAGTTTATGCAACTACTTACTAGCAAAATTACTTAAAATGTTTTCCAGTAAATCAAAGAAAAGGACACCTGTAGCAACCTTAGGGGCGCAATCATGTTTGCGGGAAGGGTTTACTTTCAAAGTTAAGCATAGTTTGGGTTTAAATAGCGCTGGACAACTTTCCTCATTTTAAACTCATTAAGAGTCCAAAGCATCACAAAAAAGGAACGACAGAATTCAGAAAATTGACTGTAAATGGCAGCTAAAAGAGGGAGCAGAAATGATTCCAATCGTTTCACACCTCTGTAAGGACAAAGGTTTGAGGTCATTCAAAAATGAATTAGTCAACTAAATATTGCAAAGTCTGAGCCTTCATCCTCCTCTAACGCGTACTAACGACAGCTGAAAATCCCAGCAAAATCACCTTGACTAGGTCAAAAGCGCAATTCGGAAACGTGCATGAGCCCGGATAGTCATGAGAATAAAGCTGGTAGCAGACTAAAGGCTTAAGAAATAGTGGAAAAGTAAGTGACGTGGTTCCGATTTCTTTATCGCCTATGACAAAATCGTTCAATAACATCCGACTTTGACTGAGTGCCATTGATGATCCATAACGAAAACCTGCTATTGGGTTGTTCTCGAAAAATAGAGGAAGATGTAGAGCCATTGCAAATCGGGAGAAGGATTGCAACTAAGCGAAGTTGTGCAAGCAACAAATTGGATTTTTCAAACAAATGTCAGAGGTATGTCAGTTACCAAAAATTACTTTAAATTTGGAAAATTTTGATTAACGACATTCCTGATGACTCTACTTGGATGAAAAAAGCAAGATTGTAGCTGAGATAGAAATATGGTTGAACTGGATTGTGGCAACTACTTAAACTGCAATAATTTGTCAGGTGTAGGTCTTCAAGTTCCATACATTCAGAGGGATGCGTATTTCCTTACGTCAGTGCTTAAGATTTCGAAACCAATGTGATGGAGCCGAAACGGTCACTTAAAGGTTACAACGTATGTATATTTTTATGGTGAATTGGTAAGTTTTGAGCTCGAATAAGTTAATAAAATGGGGGGATTACAATTAACACCACTATGTTAATGTAAATAAAAGTTACCAACTAAACAGACCTCCAAGGAACTGCTTGAGTTCGATGAGGACGAACGACGTTCATATTCTCTTTGTTGAAGCTTCATAGCAAGTTTTATAGATTTTTCCAGATCCGGATCACCGGCAACGGCTTCAGCGAGAATGCTTAAGGGTATCTCCTCCGTCATTTCTTGCTGATCTGACCTCTCCATCTCATTTGAATCGTCTGTAGTCGCCGCAGAGGAAGCAAAAGAGGACTTCCGGTGTTCGGAGGGGGAGAGAGAGGAAGATGAAGAGGAAGAGGGAGACAAAGCGGCCTCCAGAGCAGCTAACGCAGGGAAGAGAATCTCCGTCGAGACAACCGAGTTGGCAGAGAATTTGTGTGGATTGGGGTGCGCCTCGAAGAACTCCGCGATCAAGGAGAGTGCGCGATTAAGCATGAAATAGTCACCAGTCTCGGGGAAACGAAGATATTGGATGTGCCAACCGATATTGCGAATCCCTCTTCAAGGTGAAAAATGGATGAGTTCATATAAACTCGACAAGATTCATCGCATGGACTCTAATTCTGATTCAGCATTTCAAGTCGACCTCAACGGAAAATGGCACCGACTCTGGCCATATGAATAAAAAATCGGAAAGAGTATTTACAGGTGCAAGTAAATAGACGGTTGCACAGTTACTTGCTGAGGTAGTAGGTTTTCAGATCATACTGGAGTCTTGGTAGCCCTTGAGCTGGTGGATGATATGTAAATGAGCGCCAAACTTCAGGAGAACAAAATGCGTTGAGCCAACGTTTGCAGACAAGTGCAGCGTGAGCACGATCCCGCCATGGCAAATAAGCGAAAACCCTCACAAGTATCAACTTGGGCATGTAAGCCCAATTGTGGTCCTTGCTCCATCCTAAGGGTTAATAGCCAAGAACATTTCCTTACAATTCAAAGCACAACTTTATTGCTATGTAGTAAAGAAACGGTATCAAGATTCAAATTTAACAAAAAATGAGGAGGGTTATAGTGGTCCAAAGGGCTAGGTTATTGCAAAAACAAGACAACTACTTATGTCTGTTAGTGATTCATTATGAGAATGCTATAGGAATAGTTAATTTCAAAGACAATAAGCATTCTAACAGTGTCAGCAAGATAGCAAAGAAGGTTCATACATTCAATCAGCTACCAAGAGTGTACGAGCGTCAAAATCATCAATACACAAAATATGCTCCTAACAAGACCAATCAGGTCATAATTATCGTAATATACTCCAAAAAACCATTGATCTCCTTCGATTCATAATATGCATAGCAAACCTGCGGCATCCATTTAGTAAATGGTCATGGGGATATAAAATATATATGTTTTGACATAATAATTGCAAAATTGTGTAAAATAAATATTTTAATTTTAGGTATATATTACTTTGTTTAAGCTCTTGATTACCATTGACCTTACACTTGGAATATCATCCAGTAAAATCGTGAAACACATTTCCCAATAGGAGGGTAACCTCAAACCTTACTTGACTTGAGCCAATCGTGTGCTCGAACATTCTCGTTTGGCGTACCAGTCGCGTGCCAGGGTTCGTCAACCTCTAATTAACTTCTTTGAAAGGTTGGAATTGGCATAGTTCTGGATTTGTACTTATTTGGGAGTGTGCACCTTTCAATGTTCGGCAAGCCGAAATCATTTTCTTCTCCGTCTGACGCTCAGGCTAATGAAAAGTTAGTGCTGTTTTCACATGTCTCTTTGAAGTTGAATTACATTTATTAATGCAGGTTTCTTTTGATCTGCATTCTCATTTCCTCTGCTATGTGTGATTCGTTCAAATTTTACCTGGGTGTTAATTCACATCTTGGTATTTAGTGACTAAACGCAAACCGCTGTACGTTTTCTCTTGTCTATTTTATTTGCTCTGATCCGCACACTTATCTGATGCTAGACGTAGACAGTTTAGCGCTCGCGCTTAGTTATTTAATTTATTATGAATATACTCGTTTGGTTATACTTAAGGATGTTTCGTCTTGAGACTCGTCACTGTAACTACGAATTTTCCTATGCAACTGTCAACCAGCCCTTTTCCGATTTATACGTTTAGCGTTTGTTTTTGACTAACCCACTCCTTTGACCTTCGTTCAAATGTAGACCAATTAGGGCTCTTTATTTCGCAAAATTATAAAATGTTTCTGAGCATAAACGACCCCGACTTTTAACTCTTTAGTATGAGCCTGACAGCTGTAATCGATGCAAAACTGTTCCTCCTGTGTAACTTCGGTCATATTTTTGTTGAAATCAAGATCTTTGTTATCTGCCTGCTATAATCTTACTCGAGCACACTACAAATTTGTGCATACTTATAGGTTAGCGCTCTACGTCTACGAGTACTTGGTCTATTCTGGAGCCCAAAAAGCCGCGCAGACATTCCTTCAGGAAGTGAGTAGTTCCATTAACCGCTATCGCTTTGACCATTGTTAATATTCGTCGGCTCTATGCCTGTGCGATCGTGCGTCTGTACGTGTCTTGTTGGGGTCAATTTGAGGACAGCGTTGCGTCGGTCTCAGGTGTGCTGTGCTGGTTGGTGTGAGCCGGTAGAAGCGGTATGAATCACACCGTCTCCCTGCTAGTTCTTTTCGCATCTCACCGTCATCTAGCATTGTACTTAACAGATGCCTACAAAATTATGCTGTAACTACGCTTTTTGATAGGTTGTCTCCTTAACCCCTATCCCTAGTGTTGATGTGTGTTTGGGTGATAAAATTCTGATTGGTTTTCCAGCGTTCATGCCCCTCTGGCCAATAGGTTGTGCCGCCCAAGGTTAGTTTGATTTTGCATCATCAATGTTTAATTTAGAGAGTTAATTGCTCCCATCGAATCGTCATTACATTCCGGTTTCTACACTCGTGCGGTCACCGTACTTGATGCTCCCTCTTCGGGTTATGTCATTTAAGCTTCGAGTTTCTCAGCGTCCATAGTTTTGCTTCATGATTTCAGTTTTGCCAAGTTCCACTTTTGCCATGTCATCCTTATTATATGCGGGTAGCTATAGCTGCAACTGCTAGAGATCGACCTGTCGGAGGAACGGTGTGACTCATGCTTCATTGGTGTGTCCGTTGGTTAAATCAGCCTGGGGCACGAACTTATTGATCGGGTGCACTTTCACCCAACTTATAGATACGCTTGCGCGCTCATTTGCAGCGTCCGGGTTGTCTCTAAGATTATTCAAAAAGCGGTCTTGGAGACTGGGCAAGTGTGAATTTTTTGGCTCATTATGATGTAGGGTCGTTCATTTTTTAGCGCCCCTCATGGCACTCCTTGCTGTTGAGCTTAAAACAATCCATTGTAAGGCTCGTTCACTGTATGTCGATTCATGGTGTCTGTCTCACAAACTCTTGGATGCCGTTTCTATGTGAAATAGCTTATGAGAACCGAGCCAAGGAATTTGTTAATATCGTTATCATGTCATTTCATTAGTGTTAAATGGCCAAATTTTATCTTTTTACGTTTAAGACTTCAGATCTTGTGGTTTCGCCTGAATGCTATGTCACGAGAAACACCGCCAAAAGAATTCGGTTTGTAGCGGTACAAATATTCTTTCCAAACCCTTCTCATTAGGTACGCTTTAGCAACCGATTCTGCTTCATGAGTCAGTCTGATCAAGAAATGAGTATCTCCGGTTGCACCCCTCATTCGATGCATCATAAGAAACAACCTTTTGTGCGCACATTTTGCTTTTGATGATCCCTGCTGTTGGGTCATTACTTCACCTTGTTCATTTGGACTTCCTATGTTTCACAAAGGCTCTTCCGCGTTCCGCTAGTGCCTGCAAGATGTTTTCCTCTCATCATTATAGCATCACTTATTGTTGTCCTATTAAATCCATTTTTAAATTGCTTAAATCGGGGTCGCAATAAACTGTTTCCTGGTGGAGTGTGAGCATTTTCTTGCATGCCCTGTGCTTATGTGTGGATTTAAAGCACGCCCCTTGGCCCCCGTGCCACCTTGGCTTCACATGAATCCGAGGTCAGCCCAGATTGACTAAACTCTAAATTGGTATTAGTCCCTTAGCCTGGGCTTACGTTTCGGTTAATATCTACCGCCAATTACCGGTGTAATTTTCGTCCTGTCTTACGTCATTAGTTCACTAACCTTTAGTCATAAGTAATAGTTCACTTTGATTTACACTGGTAACTTTAGAAGTGGCAGGTATAATAGTTCATCATACCTAGGCGGCAGGCTAAACGTCCTTTTAAACTAGTAGTGTTTGTAACGCTGGGTCGCGGTAGATGAGAAGTCTATAAATTGCACCAGAGGACCGGCAGTTTTTGAGAATAAATTCATCTGCAACTGATTTGACTGATTCTAAGTTGGTTACTCTACTCCAGCAATTGACGAGCATGCCGTGCCCCCAACTACAACCGCGACTACAAGTTTATTAAACTGATAGCCCAATTTTTTACTGACAAAGTGTTCGTTTTTAGTTGCTTTTTTCCAAAGACACGAGTCAGTGTCTAGCTTTGCGCTCATTTTGGATGCTTAGTTCACTTAAAGCCTGCTTCGAAAGAATGGAACTGTTCGTAAATGACAGTTGGGGTGTGACGATGGCATAAAAATTTGGCATAGCGTTTGGATATCCATGCAGTTAAGGAGATTGACGTTTTTGGTGGAAGCAGTGCCTTTATGTGTAGTGGCATCTGCTTTGAATCGGTTTTCTGATTCCCGTCACCTCGATTCAAACAAGTGTGCGAAGGTGTGCTTTGCATTGATTCGCTATTTTGCGGCCATTCATTCCACGTGAATGCATTTTCGTGCAATGATACTGTCGTTAGCATCGCCTTACTGAGGTCTCTGGCTATGGAAGCAGCACATTACCGACAACCCTTACATGCAGGTTGGGGTGAGAATGGAGTTGTTTGCTCTCTGCAGCCATGTGCTGCATTAGTGCGCGTACAGACGCCTTGCCTAACGTTCTACCGTCCTTTTCCTAGCTATACTTGATCTCCCGCACACCGCTCGTGGCGGATTAATCCATTTACCTCCTGTTCGGTCACGTATTGCTTGCATAAGTTGGGGGCCGTCCCGTAAATAGCGTGTGCTTGAGTAACGATTACTCCACACAGAGTGGCTTGGAGTCGGGCCCAGCGCGTTGTTGTGGTTAATGCATTGGAGCCATAAAATAAGATTGCTGGCGGTGCGTCGTTATTTATCCCGGTTAAATGACCACCTCCTTAATGCACCTAAAATAACGATGAGTCTATCCTTTTTCTTTTTTCCTGTGCTCCTCACACTCCATTTTTTTTCACTTCGTGTTCAAGTTGTATAGTTTTGTGTAAGCTTCGAAAATCTACCACGAAAACACCTAAAGTTGAAGGCTTCAGATTTATTGAGCGCTAGCTTTTTAGTGCTTTCTGATACTAAATAGTCTTGAATCATTTGTGGAAGCATATTTAAACTGTTCACAAACGCACTTTATTTCTCAACATCACGTTACTTTTTTTCCTTTAAGATTGGATGGGAGAAGCATATTGTTCCCAACGAGGCTCCTGGTTTCCTTTTTTCATGGTGGAGGTAAGCTCGTTACTTTCATCAATTATTGTACTCTTTTGGCTGTTTTCAACATGGCGTAGTTACGTCGACAACTCGGCTTATTTGCATCCAATATGTCACAATTTTACTTTCTACTAATACTTCATATCCAACCCTTGACTTTGATCGCTTGCTAAATTGCACGACTGCAACTTACTTGCGTCAGCATATCCGGGTTTTTCCGGGCACCCTCTTCGAGTTAGCCCTCATTGCTTTTCAAGCTGAAACCTATTTTGTTCTTCGCGTGGGCAAGCTAATTTGAGTGTTCGATGCTGGCTTGTCGGTCGTCTACTCCCCGAAAGCGGAATTACATGGCCTCTAAGAAACGGTGGCCAGTTCTATTTACATCATTTCACTTCACGATAAACAAGGCTGCTGACTTACTTGTATTTCAAGCCTCAAGAATAGGGCTCCGGTCAGATCTACTTGTCTTGATAAACACTTGAAGGTAAAGCACATGTGCTACATACCGTGGTGGTGGCACAAATACGTAGAAATGCTCTACGCTATTAGCACTGCTGGTGGTAGTGGTGGTGGGGCGAGTCCTAAATCCACACACTCACCCGCGCATACACACCTCGTTTCTCAATTCACGTGCGATAGGTAGTGTGGCCTCAGTTAGCTGTACAGTGGTCGACTTTTAGGGCCTTTGCAGGGCGTGGCTTAGAGCCTCTCACAACCCCTAGCCTTCCTCTCCCTCCCACATGCCTTGATTTATTACGCAACATTGAGTTCTCTGTTTCCCTTAGCTTACTCAAAAGCATTCGCTGTGTTATCGATAACAGAAGTAGTTCATTACATAATTAATAACTGCAGTTCTCTCGCCCTTTCTTTGATTTCCTCTCAAAATGGGCTTAATGGGAACGGAAGTCAGCCGGTAGCCCCCTGTCCACCATCCGCAGATTTTAGCGTTGCATTAGAGACCGTCGCGTAATCACTTCATTTCACAACTAGTTTTGTTATCTCCTCCAGCTCTGCAGTGTTTGAAGTAACTTTGTTTGCCGCACATTTGGGTCAGCTGCTAAGTCTCATCATCATCTGATCAAATGCGGTTGTAGTCTGTGCTAGTTAAGGGGGTAAAATTGCTCACCACCCCCTTCTCCCTTATTTAGTGTGTTCTGGGATCTCTATTGCGCCGCACCGGAGAGACGCGATGTTCTTAAGCACTCCCCTGATGCTCGCGCTTTCTACGACTACGTGAGTTTATGCGTTGCCTTTATTTTATTCGTCACTCCACTTCTGCGTTTGTTTTGCTTCAGACATGCATGTGCTTATGTATGTGGCCAATTGTGATGTCTTGAGTCCTCAAATTGTGTGCCCGTGCGGGTGTGCGTATGTGTACGTCTTTGCTTTTAATCTATCAATCAATGGGTTAGCTTTCACCTGAGTGCCTCTTGTGGGCGATAGCTTGGGTACTTTGGTTTGGTTCCATTCCGATTGATTCTACAACAAACCTTTTAATGCTTAGTGCCAGAGGTGTGTGTTCGACTTACGCACGGTTCGCATTGTGTATGGACTGCAACCAGTCATATCGCGTGATGAAGTTGTAAAGGGATCTTTAGTTCGGTTGTGTAGTCAATACAAATCAAACCTTAGTCGTCAATTCCCCGGTCTGTGCAGGCATGCCAAGCTTGTTCGTACCATCATACTTTTACTGGTATAGCATTTTCTATTTCTACCCTCTCTCACTACCATGATTTTCTCCCCATTGTAGGGTTTGGCCAATCCAGGCTTTGTTCCCAACTGTCCACAGGTCAGTGTCCTCCACATTCTGATCCACTTTTTTGTGTTGTTGTGATCACTAAGTTGTCTTTGCTACACGAATTAAATTTACTTACCCAATTACGAGTCTACAATTCATGCGATTGATAAGCGGTGTTTCTTATCGCGATCTCTGCCTTCGTATTCCACTATAGACTCCCTTTAGGGTTCAATCTTTTTTCGGTTATTATTCCACTCTGTCCGCGTTTCTCGAATTTTTCCTCAACGCATACTTTTTATTCGTTAAAAATGAAATACTCCGTGCCTAGTTTACCATAGGAATGTTCTCTCCTGATATCGAGTCCTTTTTGATGTGGCATTCTTGCTCTTTTGCTTATCCTTACTTCACTTTGCTCGTCCATCCCGTGTGTTGTGGGTGCGTGTGTACGCGCACAAGCACGCACTCGCGCACCAATTAGCAGCCGAGCACATGAGCTCCAATTACTGCGTGCGCACGTGCGTGCGTGCGCGGTTGGTGCACGCATGCGTATGGCTTAGTCTTCCCTCTCTGGGTGTGCCTTGCAACCGATTATTATGTCACCAGCCCTCTCATGTGTGTGCGCGCGTGTATGCGCATGTTTGTACACTTGTGTGTGTGTCCCTCTCACACGATCCGTCTTTTGTCGGCAGCCTTTATGTGTATGTGTGCGCATGTCCACTGCCATCACCACGATATGCAGAGCCGAAATAAACCTGTCCTCATTGATTTTACCCTCTACGCACTGCTGTGTGGCTTAGCTGCTTAGTGAGCACGAGCACTTGCACGCATGGCTTTCTGGCCCTCCCTCATAATCTAATATCACATTTACTCTTGGCTCAGACTGTGCTTGCGCTATCGATTTTAAATGACGATCACGGGACTGCACTTTTTAAGGGCATGGTTAAGGCTTGGTGTGTGAATAGTGTTCTTGTTTCGTTTGACCTTTTCTCATCCTATATCAACTTTCAGTGGGTTTGTAATCATATTCTTACCTAAATTGTGCAGCAGCTCATTGCTCGTCATCGTATTTATAAAGCACGAATTTGTCATAGGTGTTGATTAAGGCTAATCGAGTGTGTACTTTGTTGATATGCCTAACCAATCAGGGACAAGCGGTGGAAAATAAAGTCCACTATTGGTCACGGTCTTGCATGTGCATTATAAGCTCGGCAAACGCATCGGGAGCTCATGCGACCTACTTCAGCCTAGGCTTCCATCTCTATCAGCTCCAAAGCGTTTTCAGCACCTCTTTTGGAACTTTTCTGTGCTCTGGTACATTTCTGCCCATCCGTGACACAGTCGTTGGCTATCGAGGCACAAGCATTTCAGTGTAAACGGGCTTAATAAAGGTCCTCAAGTCTTGACGGCCTAGGGAATTACCTTTATGGCTATCCTAACAGGCTCTTTGCATAATCGTATCGATCTTTATCCATTTCATGCCCGCTAGTTTCGATAACGAGTAGTGAACAAGCCACTCGCTCTTTCAACGAGGGATCAGTTTCGCACTATTTGCCTGTGTTACCTGAAGTAATTCACCAAGCCATACGAATATCGGAGAAACTTTACAAGCATGTGGACTTTCTCCTTGGCCGAGCTCTGCTTTTCTGGTCCGGGAAATTATCTCCTCGCGCCTCGTATGGGCAGGGATTGTAAAATTAATTTTTAATTAAGCTATTTTTAAGACAACAATTATCTGTTCCCTCCAAGGGAATGCCGGTTCTGGCATCATGTGTATTTTCCTCTCCCAATTGCATCACTATAACGTACCACCCATTAAGTGTTCAATTGAGTGCTGGACAGTTCTTCACTTGCTTCACGATGAAACTGTACAGTTTTCTATTTTCTATTGACTGCTCATCCTTCTGCAATTGATTGCATATTTACTATTTTCCGGTCCAGGCAGTGCTATCTTAGAATGCTGGGGTCGTCAACTATCATTTGCAGAATGGTTGTGCTCTTGTGAACCAACGTGTACTTTAGACTGTAAAAGTACTCATGGATGAAGGCGCGGTCGTTGAAAAATGATAAGCTTTGCCACACGGAGATACTCTCATGGATGATCAATTATGTCCAAATCTTTTTTTTGGGGGGAGGGGGATATTTTTGAGGATCAAAGTGGATTTCGTAAAATGGGCTTCTTGCTTAGAACAAACCAGAATTAGCTCTAGCGTCGGTAAAATTAGATTGTTCTTTCATGGCTTCCCTGTTTGTGAAGGCACGTAAGTCATTGCCTTTTTCATTAGATTAATCATCATTTTCGGAAGTATTGGGGAACGTTCTCTGCGGATTTTCTCTACAGGAATTATTGGTGATTTGGCGTGCTTTTGGTACAAAAAAATGGGTGAAAGTGAATGCACTTTTACCCTATGATATGTGAATGCGTATGTGAAAATCACTTCCAACTAACTTCTGCTAAGTTTCCTTATCAGTGATTCGCGTCCTAACCGGAGTGATCCAAACGCAATGGGCAGAGAGCACACGGGGGGTGCAGGCACAGACTTAGGTGATCGTCGGCCAACAAGCGGCTAATTTTGATGCACTATGAGGTAATTGTACTGTGGCTACAAAAATTTCATGTTTGTATCGCACCTCCACAAGCTACTTATTTGTAGCGCCTATTGGCAAAGAAACCCATCGCGAATGTAGTTTCCCTTCGTGTTGATGCTCTCCCTATCCAATCGCGTTTGGAGCAGAATAATATGCCTCCAAGAGAGTAACAACTTTGTTTGCAGGTTCATATGCGCGTATTTTGGAGGGTTAGCAAACACGAGTTTACTCATCGATGTGCTTTATTCAGCAGGGAGAATTCGGTGTTGATTTCTGTTTGAATTCGGTGTTGTATGGGAAACGCGAAGTGAATTGAGTAGGTTATTTGTTTCGCTTTAATGTTTAGGTGATTGTGGTGGAGTTTTTAACTTGTTTCACTAAGTTGACCTCAGTACAATAAATATTTCAAGAAGCAAGAGATTCTTCATTGTTGTCGAAGGATGTTGTATTCCTTTGCTCCACTTCACGACGAGTTTTGATATGGAATGCTAATTTCCACTTTAATTTGGCTTGTTAACATGGGAAAGTTTTCCAAGATGTCCTTATACGATGTATTTTAGCCATCAACAATGCCGAGTCCGGGCATACACTATGTTCAGGGTCGGAACGCTCCACCTTCCATGCTTCAACACCAGCAATACGTCTCCCAACCTCGTCCAATGTACCCGCCTGGAATCTCGCGCCCTAATGATAAGGTGGGTGCCTAATTATTCTACTAAAACTGATTAAGTACGCATGATGTATCAGATCACGTCTTCTCTTGGCCAGATACCTGGTATAGTGCCTATGGGTGAACAACATCTGGAGGCCTTTTTGTCTTCCCCATCTGCCGTCACCGCTGCTGCATTCCGCCCCAACTCAAACATTCCATCTCTCCCCATTGCATCGGCTCCTACCGTGACACTGAGACATCAGCCACGCCCAATGGGACCACGAGGAGCCTTGGTGGCAAATGGCAACGCAGTTGGATCCCTCAATTCCTCATCCTCCACCACTTCCTCCTCCTTCTCAGGCTCTTCTCCTAATGGCGACTTCCAATCAAGCCTGCATCAACAATTCGGTCGTCCTCACCCCTTTCAACAGCAGCGCTCCCTTCCTCTCAAGATGTCACCTTGTACGCCTAATGGTGGGCTCCATTTACGCAACTACAATTTGCAAAGCCTCACTTTAATGCTCACATTTATGATCTGATAGCCTAAACATTCCCATACAGTCATGAACCGTGGAATTTTGAGTTCATATGGCATCTCACTTGTGAGGAAGGGACATTATATTATTTGGAACAATTTGTCATGAATGCGAAGATGTCTACAAGATTCTTTTTCTTTCGAGTCCACTTTGAAGGCCGAAAATAGTCTTCCATATTAAAATAAATTCTTGATTTTAGTTAGTTTAATCACACTTGGAGCATCCCAACCTTGTGGTCATTTTTTAAACACTACGTGTTTTCTTGTTTTTATTTTTATCCTCCAGGCCTGCTTCCTTCACAGCAGCAGCAACAACCGCAATGGGGTCCAGGTCTTAGCCACTCAGTTGATTTCTTGGGTAACCCCCAGTCCAGTTCTAAGATGTCTCCAGATATCGGCACAACTACATCTTCTATGCTCTTTGACCCGACCTTGATGGAGCAACTTCAGTCGGCACCGCACCCACAGCCTACACCACTGCCATCGTCAAGCGGTAGTGGAGCTGGTGCTGGCGATGGCTTTGCTTTCTTTGGTCAGACTGATGGTCTGCCAGTAGATGAGACCGTAGTGTCGGGTGGGCAGCCGCAACAGCAGTCACAACCATCCACCTCTTCTCAAATCAGTCAACTGCTCTCGCCCTCACCCGTACAACAAGCACCCCGTTCGGACGCCCCGCGCTCCAAGGCGGCAAGCATTGAGGAGGCGCTTCTCCTTAGTGCTCCTGAGCTGGAGCTATTGGCCGGTTCCGATGATGCTACTGGGATTGTGGAGGGTCCAGACCAATCAATAAACGGCCCCCCTCCTGGTCGAGTCTTTGATAGCGACCCGATGAAAGTTGCAGAGACGCCAAACATGCTTTTTCCAAACAGTGACGACCTTCGGACGATACCAAACCTGGCAGACGTGATGCAGGACTCTACTTCCGGTGACCTACTATCTTCAGGATCATCTGTGCAGAAGCCATTCTGTCCCTTAAAGGACATAGAAGCCTCCGCGGCTCTCTTTTTGCAGGAGTAGTAATGTTGGAAGTACCTGTCATATTCTCTCCCTCTTTCTATCAAGTTCCACCACTTCCGTTAGTTGCTTTTTAAATGATCCTACACTGCCCACTACCATCGACACTTTTCTCTTTCCTCCGCACAAATCAGTCTCCCTCCCTCTTCCTTGAATCGCTTTATTTTGGTATACGGATTCCGATTATTACCGTTGATGTTGATCTGGGTTTTGGGCTATTCTTGTACATAAGAAATTACGCACACGAACACGCGCACATTCACAAGCACACCCACTTGCGCTGTTTTTGTCCATGCTTACACCTTCATTACCTCTCTCTTCCCTCTTTTGCTTTCTTTGGACTTTGTGGCAGCAGACCCTTCCTTTACCCTCCTTGTCCCTCATCACCTCACCTCATACACTAGTGTCATTTAACCTTGGAAACAAAGTTTTAAAAGTGCGCGTACATACCACTGCCTTTTGTCTGTCCGTGGTTCTGTCCAATGCTGGGTAAGGATCTTTGCGACAGGTGATACCGGAGAAGGGAAGCTTTATGCAATAAGTCAAGTGATTACCTGTACATGAGCCCATTTAGAGAATGCATCGCCTCTTTCGGGGGACAAGCCTTCTAGACATGTGTGCCACTACGCTTGCAAAGTAGACCTTGGATAGGTGTGCTATTCTAGAATGACATCGCGAATCATCACCCTACTCACATGCTTCAAAGTTAACGAGGAATCTAGGTTAGGCTCGCACATTATGAGTGTTACACGAAACCACAATTCTACTTACAATCAAATCGTGATCTCAAGATTATTTCAAGGAAACTCAGCCCAACTACAAAACCAAAAGCTAGTAGATACTTCGAAAAACGGTCGTATTTTGATTTCTCAGGGTTCCCCATTTTTGAGGTTGAGCATCCGCTCTTCCTTCTTCATTACTTGTAGGTAAATATATATCAAATTTAAGCAAGAGACTTGTCACCACATGGCAAAGCACAATCAGACAGTGCAGATGCATGTGATTTTTAATCACGGTGTCTATAATTATTCTGGTTGGTCATTGGGTGAGCGTACTTCGCACCCTTGTACGTCAGCAATTGGAGAAGACTCTCCGGAATCTGCTGGTTCGAGCCCGTGAAGCTAAACACAGTCATACGAAATAATGAGGATCGAGCCTTTATTAGCGATGATGTAATTAGCTTCAAAAGACACATTATTCTAACGTGCGGTGAGTCATTACAAAAAAGGAGGCACAAAAATACGGCAGACGCCATGACGTCAGGCACCACAACAAATTAGAACCAAAAACGCAGAGTTTGGAGCTTAAACATACCACGAATATCAATTGAAGTACGTTTTACGATAGGTCGAATAACTGTGGAGTTCCCAAAATGATGAATGGGAAAGATTGGAATCTAATTCATGACCGATGGCTACCGCAATAAACATCCAGACATTAACTAAAAAACCAAAATCATGACGCGCACCGTTTATTGGATGTCACTTTTTTAAACACAAAAACACAGTATACACAAAAAGCTTCCCATTCTTGTTTGGAAATGGTGCCGACGGGTAGACACAGGGAGTCTTGTCTCTTCTCCACATGGGCGTAATCGTCGGCAATAGTCATGGATACAATAGACTTTCCTTCCGCGTTCTGCCCCGTGGTCCTCTCGCACTGATCGATGGGACTCCTACTACGATCGCGGCGACGACTGCCATAGTGGGGCAATGAGGGCAAAGGTGGAGAGTGCCTCGAGGTGTACAATGATGGCCACAACTCCAGGGCGTCCATTGTTCGCAGGAGATCCATGTTCTCTGGGCGATCCTGCATAGCCCTGCGCATGAACGCAGCGAAGGGGAGAGGACCCTCGACGCACTCCAAACACACCTCTTTCGCCATGTCAATCAAGAGAGGAGGGTAAACCAGATATTCGGGACAATCAACCACACCTTCCAACTGGAAATGGTAGCGTTCCCCAAAGAGCGATGGAGGGTGATGAGCAGTGTGAGATTTGTCAAAAATAATTGAGTAAACAGAGTTCCCGAATGATCGCCCGTCTTTGCTCTGTTTTAATCGTTTTAAGATTTCATATGCGTTGGGTAAGGTAACAAGGAAGTAACCACCTTCTTCCAAAGCTTGACTACTATTTCGGAGTAGATTTCGAGCCTCGAAAAAAGAGGTAAAGACAAGAACACCTGAGAAAGTTTTCATTTGAGCCAGTTAGAAATTATAAGTGACACAAAGCAATTCTAAAAGTCAACGTCAAGTAGACATTTCCAATAACGCGCTGTGATTTAACAGCATGTTTTTTGTTTTTGCCAAATGTGAAGGTAGATTACATGCTGAATAAAGCCATTTATGCACTGGATGAAACATCAATGGTAGATCTACATTTCTTAAAATAGGGAAAATATTTTATGCATCGACCAAGCATTGTAATTCATCATAGATGATATAGCTCCATCAAAATAATGAACAACAAACACTACCTTGTCAATAGTTTCAAAAGCATAGTGGAGTGCAAACTGACAGCTCACAATACTGTAGAACCGCCCCAAATTGAGGGGAGTGGTGCAGTCATGCACCATAAAATCTGCAGAATAAAGACGATTACGAGATTTCCCGGATTTCAATGACTCATATCTCTCTTTACAGATATCAACAGATGCATTTGATATATCCACAAAAGTAACATGGTCGACGCGGCCAACTTGCCACTTTTTTTGATCTCCACCTTTACCACAACAAAGGTCCAAGATATCCACTCGGTCCCCTCGTTTCCTTTCATATACAAGATCAAGGTATCGCGCTATCAGTGTGCCTTTTATCCAGTTGCTCAAGTTGCGCATATGGTAAATCCGCGACTCTTTCCTTTGGAAAAGGGAAAACTTTGTCTTATCCTTTGCAACCTCGTCGTAAAATCCCTTAATGCAATTTGAGGAACCAGGCTCGTCAAAAAGTTTATCGAATTTAGGTGAAGCCCGATTTCCAGCTCTGTCCATTATACACACCATATCAAGGTGTTGCGATTTAATTTCTCCCAAGGGCACAACTTTTGTACAGCTTAACAAGATTCTAGGGATTAGTAACATAACCTCATGAGAAAATAGATCTGTAAAACTAAGACATGTGGTGATTTGCACCAAGTACTCGTTAAAATATGGTGAAGATAGAGAAAATTGCAATGTTGAATCCTTAACTAGTCCTTCGCCCTTATAGAGAATTCGCTTGGGCGTCCTGTAAATGCATGTTTAGTATTTTAATGGCCTTTAAACACGGATTGTTGAATCAACAATCTGTGCAAAGGAGGCTTCTATCTGCCCTAGAGAATTCTCGAAAGTATACAAAGTTGTCGAATAATTCTGGAATCCAAGGCTCGTTACAGACAAGTTAAAATAACACTTCGGGAGAATGTGAAGTGTGAGAAAAACTTCAGCCGGAGTTCAAGCAGTTTTTCAAAGAGTCAGTTGTGTAGCCTCTTTATTTACTTTTCAGTGAACCTGCGATTTACTGAACGTAGCATAATTTGGCTTAGAGGGGGCAATCAGCAAAATAGTTCACCTCAGAAATAATTCTAACTCACCTTTTAGATAATAACTTGGAGCATAATTCATTTATTTACTTTAAACAAGTACTCTTCTGTGACAGTGGCGCCGCGAGCCTTTCAATATAACACACTATGCCACAGGAAACTAACAGCATTTGGGGTTTGATTTTCAGTGCCGTCATTAATATAGTTAAAAATACATTAAACCCTATACAGTGGTTTCATGTTGACCATCATCTTTAGATTACTGCAAATCAGTCTTTGCTACGGCCGTCGCAACACTATTGAAGTCTTAACAGACAATGGATAACCCAAAACTGCATTTACTTACTTTAAGTCAGATGAAGAAGAAGCCTTGAACTAGTAATGCACCCTGATGGTGCATTTACTTGTTTGCAACCTTCCTCGTGCTCAAAGTTAGGCGTTACACACCTGTTGTTGGTGGAAGAACCTAGTGTAGGTTAATAACGTTAGCATTCTATTCTTGGTTTGGTACTCTCCCCTTATCCTTTTATTTTAGGTCAGTTTGCGTTGTAAAGACTAATTAAATTATGTCACTGCAAAAATATAACTGAATTTCCTGAATTTATTCTGCCACTTTCCGGGACTTCATATTTAGTGGTAGAAGGCACTAGGCCTGGCCAAACGCTTGCATTAGCGAGAATAGGAAGTCATGGGGCTTTGGCTTACTTTTAAGACCATTTTACCCAGCTAAAGCAAGATAAACACCAAAGTCATCCCCAGGTGCAAATGTAGTCAAGTAAACAGTGTTGCATCTTCAGTCAAGATGCATCTCACTTGTTAATACCATTTCTGTTGGACGCAATATTGGGGCTCAACGGTAGTCAGACATCTTTGCTAAGCTAGTCATTTGCAGCATATACCTTTCAATCAGGACGTTAAGGCTTGTTAAGAGATTACAGAAAGAGGAATGCGTAGTGCTCAGCCTTTTAGACATTTGAGGAAGTAACTATCACGGTCCAACGCAAAACCTGGACTGTCTGGAAGTCTTGCATATACTAATGTATGTGTACGTACAGTCTGCATTAACAGCAAAGGAGCTTAGCTATCTTTACTTAAAAGTCTTAGTGATACTAATGTAGGCGGTAAGTTTGATCACCGGGCGTTTGTTTCTTCATAGCGTATTCGATGTTAGTGCATGAAGCCTGTGCTGGAAACAAGAGATATCATAAATCTGGACCAGAGAACGTACTGATATTTGAGGAAAACTAACAAGAATCAGAGTAAAGCAAATACTCGACGTTTTTCGTACAACCCCTCAAGTATTTTTGAAACGGCAGCTTTGCTCCATTCTGAGCCTTGTGGTTCTTTGTTCCTTATTGTGAGCACAAAAGAATTGATCCCATTTTTGGATCAAATAATTGGGTGTGATGCACTGATTGTACAATAGCAGCGAGCTCTGATCTGATTCTGTACATTTTGCAGCAATCAATGCACTTTCCGCCTGTTTTAGCCAGTATCTTCCATCGCCGCTGGTATCATCACTGCTATCGACGGTGAACTTTTCAATCGCATGCAGTGGGACAGTTGGGTCTCTTATACGCCACGCATTATGTCTCATCTTTGATGGCAAATGGGTTTGCAACTCGCAGCCAGAAAAAGAAAGTAAAAATAGATTTAACTAATGCGAGGGCGGTTTTATATAAGCAGAGAGTGGGATTAGTGAGAAGTATGATTGCGGGTCCCGAGGCGGCATTGAAGTTGAAAGAAGACTCCGTATTTGGACGGCGACGAAGGGATTAAACATTCAAGCAACCGATCAGAAAAATAGGCTAATAAGAAGCAGTTAAAGTAATTCATTGTTTATTTTGCCACTAATCATTGTTTACCAATAAGCTCTATATTTCTATCCGACTTTTCGATTAATAAGACTACCGTCTGTTGGGCAGCAGAATGCCAGTTAAGGTTATTAGCAGGCAGAAGTCTTGCCTTGTAAAGCTTTTACGGGATTTCTCAGCAGACCACTGAATAATAAGTCAAAAGAATCAAAGCGTGGAGAGTTGTTTTCTTCATCGCAATAGCATGTGAAGGTACATTTGGACGAACCTTTAACAGTCTAGTGGCAAGAACTGTGTACCAGTATACTCCGAGAAATTGTGGTTTCCCTGCTACTACAGAAGCAACAATCCTCACACTAAGTAGCCCAGTCGAATCTTTTAAAAAGCTCATTTTACTGAGATGTTAAACATTCGTGAATTAGTCTTCAGTCAATAGGATTGTTTGATGAAATGCTAGACTTTGTCTTTGCAGCACCGTAAAACGGGCCAGGAAAGTGGCAAATACTGTAGAAATGAGGAGTTGTGAAAATTTCCGACCTAAAGGCTGAAAAATGCGTCTGAAGTGAGAAATGCTTCAGTCAGGTAATGCGCAAGAAGGGTATTAGCAAAAGGAACGCAATTGCCGTAGACGAGAAGTCTCTGGAACGTTCCTCACGAAGTGGTCTGTCGTATCTGAAGTAGACCTCTCTACTGGGAGAAGGGAGAATAGACAAAACCGGGTCCCACCGCTTTTTTTGTTGTTAGAATTTGACTAGTGATGGGGGAGATGTTACAGGCGGCACAAATCCCCTTTCCATGAGGGCCAAAACCCTAGATTTGGGGCAAATTTCCCCAATAACTCATTAAATTTGCATTCGAGTGGCTTCGACCACTGAAGTGGTTTGTT
>UYWX01000250.1:0-22495 GCA_900622495.1 Hydatigera taeniaeformis
TCCTGATTACTGAGTGACATATATAATTTCATGCTTTGCTACTAACTAGCTTCAATGGCCTCGTAATTTTTTGCTCATAAGTTACTTGAGCGTGTATTGCGCAGCACAGTGCCAGCCCTAGTGAATAAGCGATTCTTTAGCATGAATATGACTTGGAAAACTTCTTTCGTTGTGTTTTAAGGATGCTTCATTATCCGCACGGTATGTTGGGTCAGCACTGTTGATGCCTCGGAGTTTAAACATGGTGGCAGAGAGCCTCTATACTTACTTCATGCATGGAATCGAGGAAAGAGAAATCGATTACCTGCCACAGATCAAAGGCGATTCCAGTTTATTAAAGCACGTCAAATCCGATGCTCCGATCGAGAAGAGGGTATTTAACCTCTCTCAAATTCCTACCTCAGATGATTTGTCGCACTTGATGAAACGTAAAACAAGAATCTCCATCACAATTCGACACGTTCCCAGAACGTGCAACGTCACTATATTTCGCACTTCCAGGTGAACAACACCGTATAATAAATACATAAGAGATGATCAGAAGGATGATGTTCTTATTCCTAAACTTTATCAATGAGGAATAAAGAACTTTTAATATGACAAAATCACCTATTCAACGATACCCTCATCCGGTCCGATTAAAAGCAACGGTACAGTATCATGACACGACGCTTCTGCAGTGGGAATTTTAACAGATGGCACCGAAGGCATATCCCTGGCCTGAATGCAAGCGAAAACCTTTTTTGTATATTGGATGAATTTACACATAATCAGGTCGAAATTGATTCACTACATTCCATAAAAAAGATAGGACACCACAACATGGAGGGGGTGATGTTAGTGATAGTTGTGGTGAGTGAAAAGTGGAGTCCATCACATTCTGCTTGGACGGAATGCTGCACTTGAAGACTGGAGCAGAGAAAATGACTGGTACTTGCGTCGCGCACAATTTAGCGGTTGCTGACATTGAAAATTCTACTGATGGATGCCCTGCGCCCCTGTGCGCCGATGTTGCGTCGTTTGTGACGCAATGAGATGCGGTTAAAGAAGTTAGTTCGTGCCTGTTCTTTCATAAAAATGACTTGCTGTGGTGCGTCGAGGGGAGTGGGTGCAGATGAAGTAAGAGCAGCGCATGGAGCTGTTTCTGTTGGAGACACTTCGTTTTCACAGGACAAATTAAAAGAGTTCACTCGGTAAGAGTCTTCATTGGCCAGGGCTGGAGTGATACAGTCCTCTGCCCCTGAAACACTTTCGCTTCGAGCGGGCACACGTCGTCTCATTCGAACGAGTGATGACACATCTAAATAGGTTGTCGGATCAAAAGTGAAATCGACTACATCTTTGACTAGCTCAAGCATCATTTACACGCGATCATTCCACATAAGATGGCTTTTCATGCAAATTTTTAGGTCTCGAACACCACTATCTTGTAGAACAGGCATATAAGCCGAACAGAAGCAGTAAATCTATAAGGGCCCATTTGGTTAAACTTAGGCCAGGTGAAGTGATTTTGCTACAGAACATCTTACCAATCAGATAACTTCTATTCATAGATAAAGTTATGAAGCGAATCTTATAAATTGAAAAGGCATGTCAAGAATAATCAACCCTGCTCCATTTCTCGGAGCCTTCAGTAAAAGTTGGCACACTCTTGTTTCTAAGATGTCTGGCGTCATAATCACGGCAAATTATTAGTAAGCCGCAGTAAAAAATTGCATAATTGAAACCAATACTGAGGCTATCATAATGGAAGATAATAGCAACTCGCATGCACTTCACACAAATTAGATGCCAAAAAGATTGAAAGCAAGCGTAACAAGGAAGCTGACAACAAAAACGAACAAAGCGATGATGGTACGGCACTAGCTAATCAAAACTTGCACACAAACACAAACAAGATGTTTCCACTCAGTTGCCTACCGTAGCTCAGTGTTGAGGTAGTGCTGTAGAAATGGTGTGTGGAGAATAAGTGTAAGTAATAATAATGGTCGAATGGATATAAAGAAAAATTTAATGAGACAATTTAAGTGTGAAAAACTGGAACAACCATCACCACTAGCAGCTACGAGTCCCTTGCAAGTTCAAAATCTTTGTTCTTCGTAGAGCTAGAGGAACTGCATTAATACATGCAAAAAAAATAGTTCGTAAGCAAGCTGATGTCTTGAAGACTAAGATAGCATTGAAGACAGGTTATATAAAGAGCAGGCAGAGAACGTATACTCCTCTGACGGCATCGATGCATCTGCTTAAAGGCATGTGTGGACATATAAGGAACAAATGAGAAGTCCATATTATTCAATGACAGATGTTGGTATCAATACTGTTGGCAAATGGATTTCACGTTAAACAATGCCGTGTAACTTCCGCAAAATCCTCTCATACGAGGGTTCTAAGTACCAAGAGCTCAAAGGAATGGCTCACTTACAAAAAGGAAAAACTAACATATTCCGAGAAAACAACTTCATTAAGAATTCGTCTCCTCATTTTAACAAGTGAGCGAAAATGGAGACGGAGTTAAATCAGCTAAACAAACGATACCTTTTGCTGGGATACTTGGAAGTCTCGCTGAATCGGTATCGGGGTGAACCATAAAACATGGTGCTACAGCGGGAGGTCCACGACTAGTACTCTCTTGACCTGCGAATAGAAATTCGACAACCGTAAGTGTGATAGTCACCACGTAAACCGTGCGACGACGTGGCACTAAACTAAGAAACTAATATTAATGAAGTCGAATTCTAGCACCGTGCATAAAAATAATTTATACGATGGTGATCAGCACCATCACAACCGTCTGATGATGCATGCTGATGTAGTCATATACATGAAGTCCAAACGAGTAATAAAGAAATGCAAGCATTGCCGCATTCTCAACAAGTGAAACCAGACTTACGAAGAAGAGTTTTTGGTGAGGCTACTTGCATGATGAAATCTTCAAAGGTGGTGTTTTGTGCGTGGCCGTTGATGATAGACTGAAGATAGAAGCATCGCTCTTCAAAGCTAGGAGAAGATGGTTAAGTACGTATCGGATACCATCAAGGCATAGAAATAGATAAGGCATGTTAGGCACCATGCTTGATCCAATGAACAAAAGGATACTGCTCCTTGAAATTGGGTTTTCTGATATTTATGGCGTTACTAGCTTGAATCGCCGTTGAGCGAACTAAGAAGGGAAGATGTTCCTCCGAGACCAGCATGCCATCAATGAGGGGGCCAAAAAATGGTATCTTAAGTAAAAAAATTAGGAATGAGTTTAAAAGACAAAAATTCTATCGAGGAAAAACTTAAAAATAATGTGTTTACTCCTGAATCCATTCAAAGCCCAGCTAGACTTTCGTTCATAAAAATAAGAACATAGTGAATGACTCTTCAGGAAATAGTTAAGCTGAATAAAAGTCCAAGCTTGAGATCTGTTTCCATTCACTTTACCTCTGGTTCCTTCCGTATCTCAATTCGAAAGAGACCATTGGATAACGGTGAGATAATAATAAGCACATCACCAAACTCCGTGCGAAGGCTACTCCTTCGAAAAGAACGCCAATGCTCAGTCCAAATAATCATCACTTCATCGTTGCCGAGGTGTTTGAACTAAACAGTGGTACAAAGAGCTTATTAAAAAGAAAATATATATGGTACAAATAAAGTCCAGCACAACTACATGTAATAGTAATACAGAAGCATGATGGTAATAAAAAGTATCGAGCAGAGATGGGTGACGGGTGGGTTCCATATTCACCATTCGATGTCGGTCCTCATCGGTGGCGGAAGGCATTTGCGTGGAGACGTGAAAGATTACTTCAATCGCAGGACTAGCAAAGTAAGTGGCGATTTCACCATCCTCAGGATACTGCAAACCTCCTGTGAAGCCCTGATGATTAGCCAAGTTGACAGGCCACCCAAGATTGGAGGCGAATTGCTGAAACTCGACAGAACCCCGCGAATTTGACAAAATATCTTGCTTTTCCTCCTGTCCCGGCCCGACGTACACCAATGCTATTTTGTAAGTTTGACGCCTAAAGGGATACAATTAGGTATCAATGTTTTTGTAATTACCCTATATGAACTTGATAGCCAACATAAACTTTCATTTTTCAACGATGGAGAAATAATTCACTCCATTGAGGAAAATATTCAATCAGACTTATCAGTAACTACTACATTTCACAACCATTTCTACACGGAACCAACGCTAACCATTGGAAACGATTGAAAGTAAGTTACACCAACGTTTGCATAAGATACAGGAGTAGACATTATACACTTAGAGGAAGCTTAGGCAGCGAGCATATGCTTAGGGACGAAAAGCAAAACTCACGATCGCCGCTTGTCAAGATTTTTAATTTCCCGAACCAGTCCCCAAGACTTCTTTAGTAATTCAACTGAAGGTCGGCGACTTTGTGATAAAAAACCGAGCTGACATAGAAGTTGTTTGATGGTGTTGTATTTCTGACAAAGCTTGAACCACTGCTCCATTTCACTTGATTCCAGTATATCTTCAGCACTATTGCCGTAGAAATGTCTAAGAAGGAATAGGTTAAACAAAGACACCGCAATTCAACTTTGGTTAGTCGGTTGTTCAATCTCTGGAAATGAATGCGAATCATGTATTCGTGACAAAAATCCCCTAATAAAAATTAATCCACAAGCGACAAGCATGGTACAAAGATAGTGTGATGTAAACCCACAATGGAGGAATCTCAATACTGTGTCCAAGTGCTCGTCTTTCATTCCTCATCGCAGTGGAGATTCGTTCAGATGCCCATTTCTCAAATGCCGGATTTGCCAAACAGCTACTGACATTAGTTGCACCAACCACATTAGTGTATTCAAATGGAAGATGTGATCTAAGTTCAGGGTGCTGCGAAACCAAATCCTCAAGGAGCTAAAGAATTAAATAAATTAATAAAATATTTTACTAAGAACGCGAGAGATTACAATTAGTTTATTCCACTGCAAAATAATGATACTCAATCCCAATTCATGAACGAAATTAACTTCCATTACGGAACAAAACAAATAGACAGTGAGGGTCGAATAGAAGCAATAGCATGAGAAAATAACCCCTGATCTTTGCACGAAACAAATACTAGCATGTACCTTGTTGAGGAAGTCTGACCTGACTTTGCCGTCCTCCTCATTTTCATCGGATGCAACAGTTTCCAAGTTGACTGAAAAAGCTCGTTGACGGGGTGGAGGTGATGGTGCCCATTTCTGCATCTCCGGCATTAAACCATAGATATGAGTAGCATCCCATGCGTACTTGCCTGCGACGTCTCGCACAATTACGCGCACATTACAAAGGTCTGTGTCGTAGTGAACAACAAAAAGAGCAATTATGGATCATTGTCTTGAAAAAAACGACAGCACTCTAGTTCCCCAAACGTGGGAGACATGTAGAATAAGAAGCAGAGATTTCGGAAAAGGCGCACCTGTTACAGCATCCTCCTTGAGGGTCTCTGCATTAACTGCATGCCCAGTTCTCGATGCCCAGTTGTTGGATTCGTCAGTAGAAGCAACAGTGAAAATTGATACCAAGAAGGACCGGTTTACGACAAATATTTGTACGTCCGGCTGATCGAATGATTCAAAAGTCAGCTCTTCTTCTACGTTGCCAATTATCATTGTCCTATCATGATGTTCTTGGACACGAGAATCCGTTATATCATTGGTGCTTGACTAGAAGAGAAGTTATGGTAAAGGCTAAACAAAATATACTTGGCAAATCATCATTTTAGTAAAAATTATTACCAATGTTTGGAGTGGAAAGATATCGAATTAAGTCTTGTTGAAAGCATCCACATTATGGAGGGTGAAGGGTGATCAGCTGCAGTGAGTGCGCTCAATTGTCATATTTACAAACGATTTTGAGAGTTCTCCAAGATTAAAAAAGGAAAGCCACTACTCACTAGAGGATACCGACCGAGTTGGCAGAAGAGTTGACAGCGAGCGAACCGAGCAGCCATTCGAATGCTCTCTGGAGTGAGAGGAGTTGGTGCCAGAAAGTAGCTCTGATCAGAAAACACATCTATGGAATCAGAGTGGCGTTCTCCATCGCCCACACCTGGTCGCAGTGCATCAACAAACTGAAAACAAAGATAGGCGGATACTACATCATCGCTGACTTTCCGAGGCGAATAAACACACATATAAGTCAAAATTAACAATGACAAATGAGTGTGCAAGGACAAAGACATGTGTTGCTTTGAACTGGAGATACCAAGCAATGAAGAAGAATGAGATAGGCACACTACCGCCAATATGTGTAGTGCAGATTTTACTCACTTTTTTTTTCTGCTCAACTGACAGAAGCTGGTAGAGAAACCATGGAGTAGCCTGGTGTAGGAATATTAAAATAATTTTGCACTGCTAACGGCTGCTGCGCTAGTTCTGTGATTGACAATCTTAATGCGTTAATGATAAATCAACAACAATGGTAGCCATCCGTTAATGAGGTTAAGAATGAAGAGAGCAAGGCCGACCTCGCTTTTGGCTTCACCAGCAAGAGGATCAGAGATTGGACAACCAGGTACCCAACCAGGACCAGCTGATTCCAACTGAACAGAGGTGAAGGGAGAAGAGCAGATGAATTCGAGCACTGAGAAAACTACCCAGAGGCAGGTAACTTCCTTTGAACGTATCAGATCAACTCCCTCCGTCTTGCTCAAATCAACAAACGGTGAAGTCAGAAGTGGCAATGGTATTTTCATTGTCCATTCCATCAACGCTGATATATTTCCAGTCAAGAGCTAAAGTTAACAAGAGCTTACTTCAGCAGACCTCAAAACGATGATTATCCATGATTTCCAATGCAGCATTTCGAATACGTAAAAGTAATAGATACATCGCCCGTCAACCAAATAAGTGAGTTGACCCAAAGCGAATCGAAATTGAACACACTAGAGGGTGAGCAAAGATTGGTTAGACAAAATAGAACCTCGAAGTTAAACGAGTTATTGAATAAAAATCAACAATAAAGTGAAAAACTGTCAAGAACTAAAACCATGAATATACGTGAAACAATACCATCTTAAACGTTGGTGATATTTTCTCTTCCGTATAGGCTTGACTCCACAGAAAAGCCAAATTCCACGCAAGTGTCTGAGATGAGAAACGAAAGACGTTATTGATGAAAGTGAGGCATTAGGAGGGAGACAAAGGGATTTCTTAACTAACAAAGGGAAGGGCAAGGACCGCTTACCTGAATAATGAAGATGGGATAAGTGGGGTTAATGTCGAAGATGATTTCCGAGCACTCAGTGAGGGTGCGAAGCATACTCATGGCGGTGAGAGCGACAGCGCGGTTGGTGAGACGTGTACAGCGCAGTAGAGTGATGAGGCAGGTGCGAAGAGAGGTGGTCTTCTCAGCTGAAGCGAAGCGAGAACCCGACTGCCTAGTGAGATTGGAGTAGCACACCACTAGAAGGCCACAAATCGCTACTTGACGAGCCTCCTCATTCGCCTCCGCCACGACTCCACGAAACAGTTGGGAGGCCAAGAGAGGCTGAAGGGAAACAGAGGTGCCTCATATACTACCTAACCGTTAGTGCAGGCTTAATTCAAAATAACCTACAAAATTCGAATCTTATATTGGGTCTGTGAGAATTATGGTACAATGATTTGCCAAAAAAGATGGATGTGAAATGGTCAGTGAAAATATGAAGATCACCCCATCTGACAGGCAATGTTGCAAATGTAAAGGAATTGGACCACTAACTCACAATGATGTCGTCAGTCTCCTTCACTTTAAGCTCGCGAGAAGCGGGAATGAATGCCCTCAGTGTTCCGAAATGGTGTTGAAATGGAAGGAGAGTGACGAGAATGGACATCGCTTGAGCGTGTAATGTCTGGGATAGGCATAAAAAAGAACTGTACGGTTAACTATTTAATTGATTTTTTTATTTCGTTTTAGTAACATTTCATATATCTTTTGATAACACAAATTGACGCTAGATACGAGTTATTCTTAGAGTGAAAAAATCGAAAAAAAGCATCAGCTATTGAAAGTCCTTTAGTAAGGAACTCGAGATTATATATCGAAGATGAAGGGTTAAACCCCATGAACTGTTCAAGGTTATCTTTTGAAGTTGAAAAATAACCATTGAATTGATAAAAAATGAGGGAGGGAAATGAAATAGCAAGTGGTGTAGCATTTTGATTAAAAAAACAAGATAGTACAATGGTAAACCAAAGTAGTAAGGCAACATCAGCATCAAGAAAAAATGTACTACTACTGCATTATAAAATAGCAGCTGCATGAAAAGAAAGTAAATCACTGCCCCACAAGAGAAAATTCATGGTGCCTAACCTCGTCTTTTGAAGAAGGTTGACACAGAATTTCGTCAGCAGCCTGTATGAAGTCCAATGTCAACAGACCACAACCAGACAGAGAGTAGCTAAAGATTTTCCCACAGTCTGAGCGAATAACCTCGCTAGCAAAGTTCTGCAGATACAATAAATGTGAATATTACACAAACTATGCTGTGTACGACAATTTTGCACAAATTTGATGTCCAATCGAAACATATACAAATGCAGCCCCGAACAAAATGTTGGACAGAAGCAACCAAATGAGCCATGTTAAATCAAACTATCGAAAGGATTTGTTTTACAAACCTACCTCAACATATAACATTAAACGACTAAAAATTGACATCGTTCACCTACACGGTTTCAAATGGCAAAAGTTTTTTTTGAAAAAGTTGTATTCACAAGCCTACGCTAGGTGGTTTTGAAGACTTTGAGCAATGAGATAAATCAAATCCAAGATCGCCATTTCCTGCTTCAACATTCAACACTTTTAAAGGATGAATATTTACACATTCTTTTTGAGTGAGAAGGTGATGCAGAATACGGTAGAACTGGGCCAATAATTCTTCGCTAGGTTCGATATCATGCTGCGCGATAAGGATCTTCCTCAAGATGCTGAGAGCTAATTTCTTGCCTTCAACGAATTCAGAGGACATTTGCAGAACCTGTAAAAAATGAAAACAGATCCTCAACACTTGATAACAACTTCTTTAAATGAAGTGTACTGCACCTTCAGATAGACAGGCACAAGATAGTCAATGGGAGGACGATTTGAAGGCGCTTTCACTGTTCCGTTTGACATAATTTCCAGCGGTTGGTAGGCGTCAATGGTAAGGAGAGAGTTGGTTAGTGAATCGAGGTACGTAAAGGCATCAGCCATCACAGCAGGGCTAGAAAGGTGGCTAAAATCGCCCAAGAGGCCGAGAAAGCGGCGCCAACAGACCACGGCAGAGTCAGAATTCCACCCCAACTCCTTCCCACCGGCCAAAACGCTGCTCCCCTGTAGATACTCCGGGGCTGGTTTTTTCAACGTGGATGCTTGTGAAGACACTAAATTGAAAAGCAAAATTATAACATCATACTATTGGTTAGAAGCTAACTAAATTACCCACAAAAGGCCTTAATTCGTTGTGTAATAGTGCAAGGTAAAACAGAAGGTCCTATCAGATCAGAGCATCCAGGTACCCTGTGTCAAAAAAACATCACCTTTGGAGATCAAACCAATGAACTTGTAGAGTACTTAAACCACCGACAGAACAATAAATATGATTCCGTGTTCCCTTCTAGAACAGCAACACAGAATATGAACTTTTAGTTATTTCCATTAGGTAGCCTTGGTTTTTATCATAAAAGCCGCAGCAACACTTACACTCAGAGTTCGAAACTCTCGTTAATGTTGTGGTGGACGGCAAGCTGTCTGAAGACAAAAAACATACATGAGGTTACGTTATGTAGTCAGTGCAGCCATGTGACAAAAGGAATCCCACCTGGCAAGTGTCCCTGGCGCACAACATCCAACTGCACCTAGACATAAAGAGAAGACCCAAAGTTTAGTACAGGCATGCAATAAGCACTGAGGTTCTGTCAGTTGGCAAAGCTAGAAAGACCGTCAATGAGGTACATCAGCCTTATGAACGCAGATTGGGAAAATCACAACATAAAATGAAAGACTTGCGTTAAAGCAAGGATATCATATAATACCATACAATATTCATACCTAGACCTGACAAAGGAGTAGAGCATGGTTTAAAAAACCATTTACTAGTGTGGTTACTAACGATAGCTACCGATTCGCCGAATGTTCAGCACAAATTAAAAAAACAATGGAGTTGTAGTTGTTCATTTTAATATTGACTTTACAGATCTACCGAACACAGTTCGAAAATTCTTCAAATACAAAAAGTCGGCAATCGTGTGCCACTTAAGTTGACAAGGGATTACGCCAACTTTCTAATGCATTTGAACAAGACGAGCTAAGTGCAGAGTCCCAGAGGTTTAATTTGAAGCGTGAATGGAATTGAAGAAGGAAGTCGTGATCTCACCATAACTGAAAAGTGATAAGCGTGAAAGAAATTCGGATAAGTTGAAGTGAGATCAAGAAAGCACGCTGCCACAGCGTCTTCGATGAATACAAATGTTGAATAAAAAACCAGATGGCGCCTCTACAAGCTTGATCAACTTATCAGACCGAATTCAATCCGAACCTGATACTTTATGACAAATGCACTGAAAGGGGCGAGAAACAGATCCAAAAACGTCCTTGTAAGATGCAGAAAAGTGTAAAAAGGAGATTCGTCAAGCTTCAACAGTAAACATAGGATACCTCCCTATACGAGAGCAGAATTCCAAAACTAACAGCTACGCAGGTATTACGAACATTGCGAAATACTAAACAAGACTACATGCGTGTTTTAAGGTATTATACTTTGCGATTTATGTGAGAAGCAGCGAAAAAAAGTTGAGCAGACGAATTTCTCAGCTCAGAAGACTATGAAAGAAAAAAACCCAAACTTAGTCCTATGTTATCTGGGGACTTTTATACGATTTCATATCTGGGCAAAGCAGTTATCATCAAGGTAGGACGTGCGAAGATATGACCAAAAATCAGAAGAGAATAAGTGATGCATACATTATCAGACTTCTCTTGAGGTCGTGCAGTGTAAAAATCCCTGTCATGTACCAAGGTCGTTCGAGCGGGGTTCTCTGATTCATATGTGTTATCAGGAACAAGATTTTCCATGAAGTAGAGCTGAGTCTGAGTTACCGACTTGTTGATTCCATTATCCAACGCCTTGGAGGATGGCAGTGCCACACTCCCATCATCTTCCACCACATCAGCTTCATCTACTTGAGATTCATTCCACGACGCAAAAATATGACCCTTTGGAGGCTAGATTGAAAAATAAGAGCCCCACAGCCCTCACTCATAAGACTTTCACAGATTAACCTTTTGAAAAATATAGAAATCAAATACTAAAATTCCAACAGGGCATGACCGTATAGAAGGTATGCACAAACTTACGTAATAATCAATGTCGCTACCGCAACCATCATAGAAGTTGGGTGACTCATGGAAGGTAGCGCCTACCGCCTCAGTAGCACTCAGAGGTTCAGCAGCTATATCGGAGCTGACTGCGTCGGTGTCATCATAACTAGTGGTTAGACTGAACTCCACTGCTGGTGTCCCCTGTCCCAAGCCTATCGAATTGGCTTCGTTAGAAGTGGATTCTTCGAAATCGAGTGCTTTAGAAGGCAGTTTAGCGCTCAACAGACCTGACATAGCGCTACCAACAGTCTTGACTAAAAGAAAATCGTAAACCATGAGTTGGTTTAAAAAAAACGACTGCCAGTGTTACTAAATGATACTTTTACAGATATGGTTGACTTAGTGACAATGTTCCTAAACGGTTGGAGTCTACTACGAATGCAAATTCGTAAAGGTTAAAAGTATTTATTAGTAGTTCCGGGATGTGTTTAGAACGAAATAAAAGTTGCCCTGACAGATTGTCAGTGAAAAGAAATCTAAGTATTATGATGCTATAGAAAATGAACCCACCATTAGCGGAGTTTCGCTTTTCTTTTGAAGCAATACGGGATGGATCTAGGTACTGCGAAGCTGCACCCAATCTACCTACAAGAGAGACAATTGAGAAAAATCGTCGATTTTTCGATTCGATTGACGATGATACAGTAATACTCTAATGCATTCAATTCGGTGATTCAAAGCTGCCGGTAAGCAAGAAGTGCATAGATTCAGCGCTGTTGATGGCTCAAGACCGTCAATCTAATTTGGTATGACAAAAATTTGAATTGTAATGGATAATTTGCAAGAATCGCCAAGCATAAATGTAATTAAATATGAGCAGAAATCCAACGAATCGCTTCTTTGGATATAGTGCCGGAAAGAGTAGTACAAATCGAGCTTTTGCAGTGCGCAAGGAGAGGATGTGAGCACAAGAAATGCAACATGAGCATTATTTTAATAGGCATAAGCGGCTCCACATGTGAGGACATTGACAATCAACACACACCGCCAATAGGTCAATTGATAAAGGACGCGCCCATTGGTGCTACCAAGAGGGTAACGTCTACTTGTAAGTGGAAACGTTCAATATTTCCGTATTATCAAAAGCCCAATGTTGTATTGTTGATAATATCGCGAAAAATTTGTACTTCGGCTGTTAACGGAAGTTGGATGAAGAAGCCTTTCAAAGATATGAAAATCAAGATGTTTTAAGAAGGATTTGATAATTTCGGAGATGAGATTCATAGGACAGTGACAGTATATAGTTCTCACCTAAAACCCGCCTCCCCCGCTTGGTCTTCCTTTCATCGGGAAGATTTGATAGATCCACACCAAAAACTATTTTACCCAGTTGACGCGTTAGAAAATCCATAGCTTTCTGCAAAGTAAGTGTAAACGTTCAAGAATAGCATTCTACGAACTTGTAGCAGTCCAGTGCTTCAAACAGGTGCCAAGCTAAATCATCCGTGACTTGTCAAAGGTGTACCTCATAAATTCATTTTATCGTGGAGGACTTGATCTTAGTTTTTCCACAAACAAAAATGGAAGTGAGCAATTATGTTTTGCCAATCCAACAATAAAGCTACAACTTCCGAACAAATTCTGACCACACGAATACGAAAGCTAACTTCAAACTGGGAGAAGGCACGACTTAGGAACCAGGGTGCTTAAGCATTGGGGCTATGAACAACACTCCAATAATGATATAAACAAGTTTAAAACAGCCAAATGCAATGATTAAATCTGACGCATTATAACATTCCTGGCAAACTTGCCTTCCATTCTCGGAAGAGGGCTGGACAATTTGGAAGTTTAGAATAAATACTCAAACACCTATCCCACGTAGCTGAGGATATCGGTGCGGCAAGAGTTGCATAAATACAGGCCGTATTGAGTGTCTAAAAAAATTCGCAATGAGAGAAAGTACTTGAACATACTACATGGGTTAATGTATCATTTATCCAATCGCACAACTGTAAATATTTCCACAGAGGGAAAAGCCACATATAGCTATTGGATTCCGATTGGGAAAAATGCAAAATGCGAGCACAACGTTGTGAATAATGAGCCGCGTAAAAACAAAACAAAGATGGAATAATGTATGAATACCTCAACACTTCTACTGCCAAATGAATCGCCTATTTAGTGTTAAATTAAAAATAGATACATTAGAGTTGATTTATCTTGAACTGCAGAGACCCTAGAAAACATACGAATTCTTGAATATTAATAGCTTTGCACTGAAGCATTGCAACCAATAAATGCAAGTGTTATTTAGCACCTCATGAATGCATGGCATCCAAAAACAGAAGTACAAACATGGAGGAAGGAATGTAAGCGCAGATTAAAAGATTAATAAAAAAATAGCCCCTGTATTAAAACTTTAGCAATGAGTCAAAGAAACTCAGCCATGCATTAAAAAAATAAACTGACTTCAACTTTGGTTAAGTTAAATGGTCCGACAATAAGCATGCAATACAGACAGGTGACACTAGTGCAAAAAAATTTAGAAAGTTACCTGGAACATTTTGCCCAAAAGTTTATCATTTGACACCCAATGGGAATCAAATTGGTCTGTCTGATAGATTTTCGACATGACCTCCGAAACGATATGCATCAAAGTGAAGAGCAATTTCTCCCTGAAAAGATGTAATTGGGAAAATTGCTAATAGCTTGCAAGTCCTCGGATAAGGCACAAAATCAGCTACATAGGCAAAACGAAAAGGAAAGATCCAGTGTTCATTCGAGTGGATCCAAACGTGAAATTATCCATAACCTCACGAAAATATGGCGTAAATCGATAAAGCCCAAGATAGAATAAGAAATTTTGACGAAGTTTTCATAATGCAGCAACGAAAATCCAAAACGTGTGATGACTGAAGAACAGTAGGTGTCGCATACATGTTGGTACCAGCAGGAATCAAGTAGAAGTACTAAAAGAGCGTGAGAACTGAAAACGTGTAGCAATAAATAAAATGGCAAGAGATAAAATTAAGAAACGGTTGCGGGGGCAGTTTGGCTACCAGCTCTCGGTGCTGAGGGCGTTGGACTGAGTTAGTGGTTGGATAACGGTGTCAAGAATGAGGGTGCACAACGCGATTTGCTGAACAACAAAATCCACCGGTGTCTCCTGCACCCTATCCGTCAGCTCAAGGGTCACCACACAGGCAGGGGGACAGACGCGGAGGAAAATGTGAGCCAGATTGGTAAACATCGCCTAGAGAAGAAGTACATTGAACCGTAGAAATATTCCATAATCGTAATGGGACGTCTTAACGGAGCTATCTGAAATATTCATTAAGTTGTCACTAGATATTCATACCAATGAACCTTAATTCCAATAAGTTTGGTGAACTCATACTCTTCAGTTTGGAAAACTGATCAGGAGATAGTATGAACAAATAGTGGATCGACGTGTCTCAGCAACCAACTTAGGGGCTTTCGCATTTCTGGCTGTCTGCCTTGGAAATAAATAAAAGCGCATTTCAGATGAACTCGAGCATCTAAGCCACTACATCAATGCGTTGCGAGCCATGAAAGGGAATGTTAAAAATCAGTGTTCAAAAGTAAGAAGCAAATGTTGCTTAAAAAGAGGTGAAACACTGCATTTGTATTTGTTAGCCATAGGCAGAGTGACTATATAAATTAGCATCATAATCGAAATGGGATAGGCGCCACCAAAGTGCTAAAACAAAGGTGCAGGTGTTATATAGAACATACAGGAAGATGAGGATTACAGAATATGGATTTGATCAGGGGTCAGCGCTTAACAAAATGGACAACAGTGTGAAGAAACATCTAATTTATTTATGAAAATGGTTTATGACCAAGAGAAGTGAGAGGAACAGTGGCTCAGACACTTTGGATAAATATGGTCCTTTCTATAAATTATTTAAGGAAATTTAAACAATGTGTAGTTGAGAATCAAACCAAGTTAAAAATTGTGAAAGAATGTATTTGGTCGGCCATCAAAGATCAAACTAGTTTCTAGGCCATATTTCGAAATGTAGGCATACAACATCCCGCGTAATCCAGAGTAACGGTTTAGTTTATCTACCTGGTAAGTTGTCTGCAAGCATCCGCCAATATCATTACGTGTGAGTGGGATCGGGTGTTGAGTCGAAGGAGAGGGCGAACTGTTAGAAACCTTAGAAAGGCTCACATTGGGAAGAACTGCCGACAGACTTGCTTCGCGGCGGCGCCTCATGTCTTTGAGGCTTGAACCCGGCATAAAATTTGGTTGAGCAGATCCCTAGCATTACAAACGCCGTTCGGCTTTATTGAGAAATATCAGTAAGAGCAGGGCAGAACGCAGCAATTTTTGGTAACTCAGAGAGTGAAGATTACCGACATTGATAATAAGAAAAATCAGATGAAATAAAAACACTTTTGAATTCCTTCGTTGGTGTCAAAAATACGATAAAATACTGCTGCAAGGCTAGAATTGAAAGTAAACAAATGCACAATTGTTGAACTACAGCGTAGATGCACTTACAGAATCTTGTTGTTGTAATGTGATAATGAAAACAGCTTAATCAAAAATATTAGGAAATATAATCAAACGGTTTTGTGGAAGGACACAGCATACTTGATTCCAAGTCATTCCTTTCGCTTGTTATCTAAAACTTTTGGTTCTGGAAAATTTTAGGCGACCTGGAACAGCTGCATCAATATCGCATGAGTGTAGAAACTACCACAAGCGGCGTGCATACTTCAAAAAACTGAAAAAATACACTACCATTTGATAGAATCTGCGTTGCGCCACTTTTTTTGCTCCAACAAGTAAAAAAATCATCCAAATAATGCCTCAAGTAAAAAATAGCAGTTACATACTTTCTAAAAGACTTCGTTGTATAATTGTGGCTTTAAACCAAATAACTATTGGCTTGAGCCCATTTCTGGAACTTGTGAAAAATCAAACCGACATTGGCCTCACAAAGATGTACCAAATAACAGCAAAACCAGGTAATCATTCTTGAGTTCACTAATTAAACTTACTTTGATTGACGTCTGTTTGACGTCTGCATCCTTCATAAACGCTACCTTCGCCTGAAATCAGATTAGACACGAAATTCAGAACATGTAACAATAAGGAAATTGTATGCCATATCCATATCATATGTATCAAGGTCTCGTTACTGTAGCGGAGAGCACAATTATATTTTCGCTGAGGTCAGTTAAACTGATAGACGAATGTATCAGCGAAGAAAATGCGCTTGAGTTTGCTCTCTTAACACATTCATTGAACAAAGGGAATCAAAGGCCAAAAGGTTTTATGGCGCAATGGACTGGTGTTGCGGCAGATAGAAACGGAAGTATCAACTAGGCCAGCATTAATTCTTCTACCACCCTCAATGAGATGCTTTAACTGCAAATGCAAAACACGTTACATATCGTCATGCAACAAAGTAGAAGACAAAAAGCCCCGGCTCCAAGACGAGGACTTATCGAACAACGGCTAGCCTTACAAGTTAGGTAGGCTGCTTCAAAACGAATTTTGCTGAAGTGATAAAAAATAATGGAGAAGCAGCTATTAATAAGAGGGTGCAAATACGACTGAAAGATAGGAACGCAAAATATTTGCAGTAAATGAATGAATTTTAATAACGGATTTTAAAACAGCAGAAACCACACCTTAGATATCACCGCGAGTACCCAGCTTATTCCTAATTTTGGAATGACACTACTTGCTAGGCGGTGGTTCCCAAGGTAAACAGGGAATAATAAAGACAAAGAGAGGTGAAAAGAAGAGGTAGTGAGACATTTTCCTGATAGCATCTCAATAAGCTACAGCTATTTGCGATCCGACTTGAGTGCAGAGCCGGGACGGTCACTCACCTTCAGCCATGAACGATAGACAAGAATAAGGCAAAAAAGTGCCTTATATCGGTCGAGTGGCAGTAGAGAGGTATGGTAGAGGATTGCATGGATCAGATTGACATTCTGTCTTGAGTAAAAAAGGATGTCACGCACGCGTTCGATCTATAATGGGGAAGGCAAAACAACACCGTTACCTGCATCCGAAAATTGCACAAATAAGTTTTCAAACCAACAATCAATTCAATGGAAATTCTTGAATCAAAAAATAAATTGGCTTTTCAATGTGCTGAGAAGTGTACGGATCATGTGATAACAAAATTCGTTAAGGTACTTAACAAGTCGTACATCTCCCACTTGAGACTTGCCTATAATTTGACATCATCTAGGAAAAGAAAATGGTGACATATGTACCTAAGCTTTCACGTCGAGGATTCAGTTATTTCTAATAGTAAAGGATGGTTATTTTCAAGGGTCAAATCAAAGCAATGGTAGAATGTGGATTTGCAACGAAAGTCAAGGATTTAGAAGTCCAAACCAGTCAGCAATTCAAAGTTCTGCATAGAGAATCTAATTTAAGCACAATGCAACATTTTCAAAAAAAAATTTATTCAGATCACGCCGTTACGACCAAACAAGTCATCGTAGCTCATTTTTTCAGACGGCACTCCCTTACTTGAGGGAAATAGGTGCATCAAATAAGCATAGCAAACCTAGAGTTACACAAAGCGCTAAGTGTAATTAAGACATCATTTCGATCTGTCCGCGAACAATAAAATAAGCAAGCGCAAAGTAAAATTCTAGCAGATGATCTTAGCGGTCCAGCGCTACACGAGATTAGGAATAAACCCAAATTGAGTTTAGTGCAGGGAACGAAAGTTACTGGAAGGAAAATAAGTAATCGGATATGACTTGCACAACTTTGCAATAATGACGCCAAATGACAATACGATCTAATCGCAAATGTCAAAGCACCGCAAATCAACTTTGGATAGGACTGCTCTAAAAGAAAATTAGCAAGCAACGAACCATCTTAGAAGAGTACTCAGAACTCCATTCCGGTAGCATGGGCAAAACGGGCTCTAGGAAAACCGTTCGTTGTGGCGTTATTACTGAATGCTCAGCGAAATAGCCTGGAACCGTTTGACGAATTTCTAAAATTGACAGTAAATTCGTGAAGGCAATAGAGCTGCGGCGTTGCTGTCGTTGCGAAGACGGTATAATTGAAGATGACATCTGAGAAGCTTGCAGCTGGGGCGATCCTCCACTGCAGGAGCATGATAAAGGCATATCTAGACGTAAATTTAAAACATTTTTTGACTTTTCGGCAACACTTATGACGGCAAATGTTTCCATAACATTAAAAATTCAACTTAAGAAGAAGTGAAGGGCAATGCCAAAGGTTGAATTTTGAGCAGGAAAGGAACATAACGGATGCATAAAATTTGAAACGAGTTAGTTATGCGCACTGATGAACCTCGCACTTAGTAATGCTCTACACTTTAGTGTTAATGGAGGAGTGTGTGATGCAACAATACGAACCGGTAGAAGGAGTAATGGTTCGGTTGTCTTGCGCGTTACTGTTAGAGCGTTGTTGATCTGAGTGGCTACTCAAGTCGATTCCGGAGGTGCTTCCCTCGTTAGAATGGGGACTCCTCAAGCCAACCCCCTCACTTGATATTTGATTTCGCAAGTCGCCCGTACTGGAACTATGCCTAGAATGGAAATAAGGCAACCTATTTAGATGGTAATACATTTGTTAAAGATAGACTTCTCACAATTATTATGTCTAAATACAGAACAAATCAGTTATTGCTCATAAAGAATTACTGATTACCTCAAACTCGGCAAAAATGCACGTGGACCGGTATATAAAAAGTCAGTCAACCAGCGCACAACCTCTTCCTGGTAAATGGCAAGATGAGTGGCGGGAAGAGTGTACCCCTCGGGGGCAGGAGAGTAGTCCAAAGGATTCTTTATCATCGCTGTTAACACGCCATCGTAGAAACTGTATTTTGCTGAAATCCTAATGGAAACGATATTAACCTAGTAGTTGGAAGTACTTTGGAAAGATAGCAGGAAAGTAGTATCGTTTGAGTTGTTCGAAGATGAACCAAAAACACATTGGTCTTCGGTCAAAAGTACTTGAATTCCACTGAATTTTATCCACCTCGGTAACCGCAAATCGTAGAAGATAACGAAGGAGAATGTAATTTTTCCGCTTACAAAAAAATGAAGGATAAAGTCATAGTTAGGATAGCCGGAGCTGAAAACTTTCACAAAAACCCATTATGCAAAAAAAAGTACATAACGAAACGATCGCAGATAATCCCAAAGGGAACTCATTGATGTATCTGAAAAATTGTCACCACAATAAAAGCAATATTAGTTCTCCAACTGTGCGAAAACAAACCAGTGCTTTTTATTTAGGAATAACAAGTGGTCTAATCATATCCGCATGGATCCAATTCAATGGAAATATTAATACCTCATCATTTAACTGTGCAGACCCAACAGATGGCGCTACATCCACCCTTGGCTGCAACGACATACTGCGATCGGATTTTCGGCCATCTCCACCAGGGCTGACTGGTGTCAGATTTAAGGTTTTGTCTAAAGACTCACGGACTCAAACAGTGCATACCTTTTAGAGGCTTGTATGTATCATGAAGCTTGCCAAAATCAGGCACAAGATGAATAAACAGATCTGTACATTCTGTAACTGCGTTCTCCCCAAGTATCTGGTACCAAAGCAGGAACATTCGCATTCCATTCACTTGAACAGATACCGGATTTGATGGAGCCAACAAATCGCGCACAAGATCAACTAAACCGCAATTAATAAGTTGCCCAGATTACAAATGCATTTCATTTGCCATTGTGCGTTGAAGCGTTCTGGAAGATATACTAGTAGTTTCTATGGAAACCAACATCATTGTAACGAAAATTACCTCAAGAATAAGAAGACAACATTCAGAATCCTTGAACGAAAGTGTAGAAACTTAAAACGTGGCATGAGAAATGAACAATACGTTTGGGTTTGAGCTCAATATCAAAATAATCAAAATAATTATGGAAAATTTCAGAATGATGTTCCTCAAAAAACTTTTGAACTTCGGAGTTCGGTAGATTCTCTAAAACGCTAATATCTCGAGCAAAAACCAAATTACCAATTAAAAGCCTTAAATGCTTAACCTTCTTAGACAACTCCTTGTTGTATAAAAATTTCTTTCTTGAATTTTCGCCAACGAAATCCTTCCTCTTATTCCTGCGAAACATAGCATTCAAAAAATTGACCACACATTTGACTAATATAAACAATATTATTAGTATTTGGCGTAACAGTTGAAACGTGTTATAACTAAACGCCTCTTGTATTATACACAAAAACACTTTAAACTACGCTACCTAGCATTACTCTGACGCATAATACATCGTACCAGAACCAGGAGTCTGAACGCATACAGTATTTGTAAGGCCCACCTTAAGCAAGACCGTCTACCTGTGGCGACCACCACCCAAGACCCAGTAAAGCTATCATTTTCTCACAACGCCTCATCTGCTGCAATGTGACCACGCTACAAATGCACGCAGTACCCTGCTTCGCGATCACTTTGGCACTCGCCTGACCCTTGTACATTCCGACTGGTCCTCGAGTCATGCCCAGACCCATTTGCTCTACCATCTTCAGAATACATGCGCACAACTCCACTTATTGACTTCCTATACCGGCTAGGAAGTCTTGGAACGCTACGGTGGGCAACCCATTCGGCTGCGGACCTTTCCGTAGGCAGATTGGAGCCGATGAAGCCACAAAACCGAGTAACGGAGAGAACGCGTGCAACGCCCCAAGACCCCCCATCAGGCAGAAGGCATTAAGTGGAACTGAGCGTGCGCATTCCAGAAAGAGGAAAAGACTTATACCCGGCTTCGACTCAGGGACGTATCCACGAAAAACGGGACCAGACGAATTTTGAAGTAGCCGCCAGATGTCAGGCAGTCAAATGAACAAACCGTCATAGCATTGACCGCTGCGAAAAGGCGGCAGTCCCATTGGGCCAGATTTACGACCACCCGACTCCGCATTGAGATCAGCAACACCTAAACCCCTTGAGCTGAACCCAAACCGAACAGCAATCAAGACGACAACAAACGGCGAAATGTAAAACTAAAATAATTTCAAATTATGTCACGGTCTGATGTTGAGAGAAAGAGTGAGATTAATTGGGTCAAAGAATATCAACGACAAGTCCCCAATCACGTCAATGACGTAATAATGAAAGGCCAAATTGGTGAGAATGAAGATGTGTTCAAAGAGCGCGAACACGGAGTAAACTAAAAAATCGAAAATATACGTTTTTCATGCAAGCATTATACGAAAGGTGAAATGTAACTTACGATGAGGGATGCAATAACGATTGTGAAGAAGATAGCATACAGCAGAGAGGACTATTGACACTGTCATAGTGGTATACAAAAGACTTTTCCTCTTAACTGAATGGACCTAAAAAATAACTACATGTTTCACCTTCATACCAAAGAAGGATACGTGTTCCGAAGACGCCGCAAAATGTGTAGATCCAAAAATCCAAAGAGTGCACACGATATGACGAAAAGGCTGAAGGCGTTTCGATGCAGGGCTGTTAACATTGGGAACACACAGAAGCGTAAATTATATTAGAAAATGCGTACTGGTTCATCAGTCCGCAATACTAAGCATAATTTGAAAAAAAAGTGCCAATATGCACCTGAAGCATTTTCACATACATAAAATAACATGCGAAAGCGCAGAATTTTTAGCAATGAAACCGTTATAGACTTACAATACATAGCAATCCAGATAGACGACTTACAAAAATTCTCCCTTGACGTGAATATTGTCAGTGAAAAGAGGCATATAATCTCTATTAAATGCAACCAGTAGTGGGCCTGAAGGAGGAAGCCCTTATGGTTCAGAGAATCTGCTAGGTGGGACAAGCTAAAATTGTAAGTAGAATGGACGAAAATGCGGACGGCGCATGAGAAGCCGATACTGGCTATCCAAATGCGCTTCCGCAATCCAGAGGCAACTGATGCACTTAAGGAGGGGATATAGTTTGGGATCTACAAAGAAAAGGAAATCGAAAACCATGATCACAACCATCGTGATAAAAAGTGGTGCTTCCACTGGACACCAGTCCTTACAGCACAATGCGTACGCGTCAGACCAGAGGGATCCTCGGCAACAGTCCAAATGACACATATGAGGAGCGATAGAACTGGCAATGCAGCCAATGCCGGGAGGAATCGCCTCACTAATGCCGCCCGCATTATTTATATCAAATATCCCTCATCTATTGCAAAAAA
>UYWX01000251.1:0-22407 GCA_900622495.1 Hydatigera taeniaeformis
GATACCAAATATCACGTTTCAAAATTTGTGGCAAGCTTGATGGAACTGTTTCTCTGGTCAAGAATTATTTCCGTTGAAAAGGGATCCAACTGTGATTCACCTTTACCATTTACAGCGAGTTTATGAGCTATGGGGTTGAATAACAAATCGACTATTAATTGTCCAAGCTGTCAGAACTTTGAAAAGTAGACTAGAAAGCAAGAATTCTCAGATGGACTGAATTCAGTGCATTCATGATTTCATGCTTAACACCTTTTTTGTAAAGATGGAAGCTGATGCATGTCGGAACGAACGTCTCCAAACTATAGTGACGTACTTGCCAAGTGTAAAAGCCGAATTGCTTGACCTTGCAAGAACCTGTTGCCTTGAAGATCAGGAGTCTTCCAATTTGGCCAAAATTGAGGCAAAAGCACGTCAAGACAATGGCGTTGAGTTATTAGACTACTTGGAACATCGAATTGAGGAATTGAAGGTTATCTACCAACAACACCGACGCGTCTACGAGGCCATAGCAGCTTTTCAGACCTCTTTCAGTGCCCTTCAACAGGTAGAACAGAGACTCAAAGACCCATCAATCTTAAGTAACCGAGGTGGAATTTTACTAAAAACCGAGAAAGAGAAGAAACGATTGTTGAAGGAAGTCGAGAAATCGGAGAGAGAGACTTTAGCTGCGATTAATGAGTATGAAGCGGAGAAGGGTCAACCCTTTGTTCTATCGAACGGCAAAACTTTCGTGCAGGCCATCGAGGAGCAGCGAATTGCAGCGGCAGCCTCTACGCGCGGAAGTAGATCTTCCAGTGCTGTCGGACGTAGACCCTTTTCTGGAGGTCATCCTGCTTCTCAACCGTGTTAAGTTTTTCGTCTACTTTATGACATTTCATTCCATTCATGCCTTTTTCTTTCTTTTCTCGTTATTTCTCTGTCGATTTCATCTATCGCTTTTTCTGCTTTTCATGCTTTCTTTGTGTCTTTTCGTGTCCTTATTTTCCTAAATGTAGATGTGAATTTAGGCTGTGGATTTGGTCCTTTTGCATTCCCTTTTGTTTATTGTAAAAGACATATTTAGGGAAGATGGCGACTTGCATTCCATTGCCCTCTAGAAAGTAGCAATGGCATTCAAAGGAAGCAAATGAGAGCGAAAAAAAGGAGACCCCCTAAAAGACTTTGAAATTAGGAAGAAGAAGATAACACCCCGAGAATTGGAAAGAGTTACTTTTCTGAGGCCACCTCTGTGAACCATAATTAATGCAGTTAATCGCATACGGGCAACACAAGTGTTGCGTTGATTGGCCGTCGTGGCGACAGCAACCCTTACGACGACGTGACCTGAACTGGTCAATCGATTATGCTAGGCGGGTGCTTGCTGTGACCACTTAAACAAAGGGACCGGATGTGATAGGCAAATTCTCATGTCCACTAGTGTTGGAACCCTCCACAAGCAAATAAATGCTGAGATTTCGGTAAATATCAAATTATTGTATTCCTTGGCTAAACTGCAAATCAAGGTGATGGAGAGTGCTTGTTTTTAGCGAAAATTGTTTTTACCTATCCTCTAACTCGATGAGTTATTGGCGTATTTATTTAGCGCATCGGCTGTCTACATGCCAAAACCGAGTACAACCTCGACGGCGTCCTGTGGGTGGATGTGTACACTAATCGTTCGGTTTAAATGGTGTAGGCGGAGATCCAACTTAGTGTAACTCTTCATCCTGCCAAAGACTAAAATGCAATCACAACAGAGGAAGCCTGTTTATCGTCTGTCAAGCTAATTAGACCCTTCCTCCAATATCCGTTCTTAGTACGTCGTAAGGAAATTCATTCAAGTAATCGTACCATACAAAAAAATAAATCACATTTGGATAATGTTTGTGCTACTTAAATTATTGTAAGTAGCATCACATTCACATTCTTGCTTCGCACTTGGGTTAGCGGTGTCCTGGAGAGTGGAGACCACAGTTCACTGAGTATTTTAACCATAACAAGTTTTGAATCGACTCGCAAACGGAACACAAACTTACATTACTTCCAGGTTTTAAGATGCCATTTGAATGATAAACCTAGGCGACACCAGATTGCACTTTCAGACATTCAAACGGGAAGCCAGTTGATATGCCAACCACTCGCAAAGTTTGAAGCATTCAAGCCTAAATCTTTTTACCCAAAAGAAAGTTTACTAAGAAAATGCTTCTGCTTTCCTTATACTGTTGATCAACAAAGACGAAGGCAAATGAGCATCAGAAATGGGGGAGAAAAGAAGCTTCCACATGGATAGGTAGACACCACAGCTGGCAGGCATCTTGCAGGCCTTTCATGGACAGGGAAAACAAGTTTTTTTTTTTGGGAACCAAGGTCGGCAATAGCCACGGCGGTGGCAGACCAGATCACTTGGTCATGAGGGGAGGAGTTGAAAACAACACCACTGTGACCTCGTAAAGCCACAGCTCCTACTGAGTGAGTGGGGTGTTGGTAATATTGTCAGGCGAGATTCGAGGTCCTCATTCCAGGTGTGGTTTAAAGGTGTGCACTTGGATAACCATCAATCAAGTCAATTCAAGTGACATCGAAAGCATTCTTGTGGCACAGAAATAAAAGACAATAACACGCATGCATCACGTGTCTTTCACACTTTACTACTTCGCTTTCTGCCAACTCATTCCGTTAGCTACACTAATAATTATTTTCAAACCGAATTGAGGTCACAGGTGATGCCAACACGAATCATAATTCTACATCACCAGACGTCCAAAACGAGTTAATCCACTGACCGTGGAGAAGAGACCAACAGTGCATTCGTGATAATGCCTTCATCCCCACTGTGTACGAGAAACACAGCAATGCCCCAGAACCGGCGTGCCTAGCTGCCGCCGCCGCTACTGCTGCTGCTGCTGCACCATTTTTATCACTCCCGTCCGGTCACGTGACACCCCGCGGTGGATGATGAAACGCAGTCGACTGATTCACTCGCACTTGGCGTGCAGCGGAGACACGGGTGGAGTGCCGCTCGACGCCACAGTTTCGTAGCGCGTTTTACAATCATCAAGACCTTAGCAAAGTAGCAAGTATGACAAATAGGGGCCGCATCATCCAATTGGTAAAGCAGGATGTGTCTAACCGACCGTTTTGCTTACAGTGAATGTAGAAGCGACAAAAGCCAGAGGCTCTCAAGCCGAGTCCAGTCCATCCCAGTGGGTTCAGTTAGTTCAGAAGGTGTTCTCCTTCTGTCTTTCGAGCCCACATCGCATAGGTTGGTTAGCTGAACCTCGAAGATGGCAGTCAAACTGATTTAAGTCAAAACTACTTCCCACTCAGCGCTTTGTGAAATAGGAAAGGAACGCATTCTGGCATTTCCTGGCCGACTTGGCTGAGACGCCATTAATCGCTTGCTGTGTGCGACAAACCAAATGGGCGCATAAAAAATGACCCCGTCAAAGCAACTAAATTAATTTCCCAAACGTCTCGACCCAAACTAGATGGCCATCGTATGACTCACAGACCACCAAATTAACCCGCAGATCAGACTTCAGAGGCCCTCATACAGACAGGTGGTGAACCTCTCGCCATCTGCCTTTTTGATATAAACTTTTAGAAATAACTCAGCTGTCCACATCAAAACGTTGTTCAACCTCTTTAAAAACCCTTTTCATCCTCAATCTCACGCCACATCGACAGTGAAAGGGATTACAAAGGCCAATGGGAAGAAAATACAGTACCAAAGTAGGGAGGAAGCGAGAACACACACACACACACAAGAACACATCGAGATAACGAAAAGGGAACACACCGGATTATAATTCCGTTTCCGCCGAGACTGTCCTGGTGGCACAGAACTCCTTGAAGCGTTCAATCAGATGCTCAACTGTGTGTTCACCCAAGACCTTGTTATCGCGTGATCTAACATTCACTGTCCCATTGTTCAGCTCCTTTTCACCCACCACTAAAAGGGAACGAAACCTGTGAGTAGGTGATTGAGACAAGATGGTTGGGTTGGTTTGCCAACTCACATTGCTTCCTACAGCAGTATGTATAAGTTACGATGCCAATAGTATCGCATTAGCACGACTACACCAGTACATTTGATTGCAAAGCACGAACACGTATAAAGATGACGACTATCACACACCGAGAATGAAGTTGTACTGGGCTAGTTGCCCATTGCGAACTTTCTTGTTCAGTGTTCGGCCGGGATCGGTGTCAATGTTCACCATGAAACCGGCCTCGTGAAGCTGGTTGCGCACCTTGTGACCATACTCATCCAGCGCAGAGACCACAGGTACTACCAACACCTGACGCGGGTTTAACCAGAACGGCCACTTCCCTAGAAGGGAATAAGACGGTCTATGGATAAGGAACGGCCAACAATGAGATCACAACGATCTACGTATGGGAGAGGATACAATTGACATACCGGCGAAATTCTCCGTTAGAATTGCCATGAAACGTTCCACAGATCCGAGGATAGCACGGTGAATAATAACTGGACGTTTGAGAACAGTTGAACTATCACCATTAGCGGAAGATGCGTCACCTCTAAAAGATGAAAAATAGGCACTTGGAATGGAATCGAATTCAACATCGAAGAGACAATTGACACAACTGAACCTACGCTTGGTAAGTGAGATTGAAGCGTTCAGGCAGTTGGAAGTCCAGCTGAATGGTCGCGCATTGGTGGCGTCTACGAAGCGCATCAAAGAGAACAATGTCGATCTTAGGACCGTAAAATGCTCCATCGCCCTCATTGAGAGTCCACTTTACACCACTAGCTTTCAAGCTGTTCTCCAATTGCTAAGGTCATGGGAGAGAGGAGAGGAGTAAGAGCAAAAAAATTGTTTTCTCGACCAGACATCATCGAAACAAACCTTTTCTGCACGATTCCATAGTTCTATAGCCCCCATGAAGTCCTCAGGACGCGTAGAGAGGAAGAATTCAAAGGAGAAACCGAATATACCGTAGGTATGTTGTACAAATTTGATTGCATTGATAATCTCAGTCTCAATCTACGAGGCGAAAGAGGTGATAGACTAAGTTTTTCGAGAAGCGACCCCATTTCCAAAGCGTGTGCATCAAAGAGTAAAACCAGCTTAAAAGCATGAATGGCTAGAAAGTGGTCATTTAGTCGTATATCCAACACACTTGGTCTTCACGACAGAAGATGTGAGCATCGTCCTGTTGGAATCGACGAACTCGTGTCAGTCCGGTTAGAGCACCGGAGAACTCGTTTCGATGAAGCACACCAAAATCTGCTAAACGAAGTGGCAGATCGCGATGTGAACGCAATTCGTGGGCAAACATGAGGCAATGACCAGGGCAGTTCATGGGCTTCAGGCCAAACAACTTCTTTTCAATGTCTATCTTGAACATGTTATCCTGCAAACAAAGAGAATGATGAGATATCTCACAGCAAAATCGGCACTTAAGCTGTTCAAATTCAGCATACCGCGTAGTGTTTCCAATGGCCACTTATCTCCCACAGCTTGGAGTCGTAGATGTTGGGTGTGATAACTTCCTGGAAGCCACGTTTCCAGTACTCGGATCGCATCAGTTCCACCAATTTATTGTAAATGTGCGCACCGGCGGGGAGGAAGAAACAACTACCAGGAGAGAGCTCGTTGAAAAAGAAGAGCTTCTGCTCGAGACCTAGCTTCCGGTGGTCCCGCTTTGCAGCCTCCTCCTGTGAAACAAATTGCACACTTGCCGCCACCCGGGAAAGCATCTTTGACTTCTCAAATCATACAATGAAACATGACTAGCACTACATTTACTCCCATTTGGTAAGAGACGAGGAAAATAGTGGCTAAAATCCTCTTAATTCCATGAAAGACATCACCTAACTACACAAACAGACTTTTGCGTTCCAAGGAGTCGTAACCCCAGCAAAGACAATTACATCCACGTCACGTACAGCATTGAGGCGAATTCGCCCTTTCTCATGTGGGAGAATAGTTGAATGACCATATAAATATCATTTGTACGCAATGCGAGAAACTGGACTAATAAAGTACCTGGATGTGTTTCCAGTCCTTCATGGCCTGCTGAGAAGGAAAAGAGATGCCATAGACGCGTTGAAGAGACTCGGCGTCGGGACGACCTTCCCAGTACGACGCGCTACTTTTTGTGACAGTGATGGCTTTCACACAACCTAATATAAAGAAGACAACCCAACATTAGAGGAGTTGAGTGATGAATCGTCGGCAACTTAACCGCCACATCGCTCAGCACGAATAAATTTGTACAATTTGTAGTACAATAATGAGATGGTATGTTTTTACTTCCTAAAGACGAAATTGCTCAACTGCACGGTACCTATTAATAGCTGCCAAAAACGATACGGACCAAGCTCTGACTGCCACATTTTGTAGTCAGTAGAGGCGACTCAAGGAGTCTGCTGAAAAGAGGAACCTGCGACAAAAGGACAGTCATTTCAAGCGTTTATTTGTCGCCTCAATGACAATTCAGAAGCTTTAGCACTCTCAGGATAAAATTTGATGATGATGATGATGGGAAGAGTGTGGTACATCCATTCCACATGGACATGAATACACGCATGAACCTTGGGGAAGCGAAAATGGGAACGTACCGGTATGACGAACATGGGGGCCCACACAGAGATCGATGAGGGTGCCACATTTGTAGACAGTAGTCTTGGGTTCCTTAACACGTTCCTTGAGAAGGCGTACTTTAAAATCGTTGTAGTCAAACATCTTGAGGAGGTCCGCCTTTGACAAGAGCAGACGTTCAAAGGGTTGCTTCTCATTGATGATTGAAGTACAGATCTTGTTAATTTGCGGGTATTCTTCGGGACGGACTTGTCTTAAAAACAGAGAAAGTATTAGAACTGAAGGCAAGTCTCTAAACGCAGTTCAATGGATCGCAGCTAACTTTGGCACAGAACCGATTGAAGTCTATCCCAAACGTCTTATGGAAGCAAAGATGGCTTGTGAGTGAGGTAAACAAGACAAATATGAAGTCCTCTCAAGACTAATTTATTATCGTGATTTGTTATTAAAGACTTGTGAGAACGGCTGACGTTGACACCAACCTTACCAAGACAAGTACCTTGAAAAAGAAATAAAAGCTGTCAAAAAAAATGACAACATTGAGTGTTCGAACAATCTTGCCCTGGCGGAAAGCCGATTGTGTAGACACCAATTTTGACCAATGAACAAAGCTCCTGAGAGTAATATCATTTGCGCTCTTGAGAAAAGTTCAATTGCAACTTCAAAAAGTTAGTGATTCAGCACAATCCAGGTATTGAAAGTAGTGCAAAACGTTAATGGAATCAAACCACATAATTATACTATGTTCTCCAACGTTTCATCCGTTGAATTACCCAAATACGAAACGGATCAAAGTAACGCCGACCAAATGACCATGACAATATTAAGCTAAAAACTGAAGACCATTCCAAAGCATATGATAACACTTGAACATGAAAAATAATCAATTGTTCCCGTAGGGCAGTCGAAAATCAAACGGCTAGAAAATATGGAGAAATACACAACAGAAACCCAGATAAGCGAATTCACTAAGCAGCAATGACATTGACTGATATAAACAATGGATTATACACTACTTTCTATTGACTAATTTGCAGTGTAACCAATATTCGAGAGGCCATGCGGAAAACACTGACCTTCCCTCCATCCACATGTCATAGTAGAATCCTTCCTCAATGGGTGGACCGTAGCATAGATGGCCTCCGTAGACGCGCTCCATGGCCTCACCCATTATGTGTGCAGACGAGTGCCAGAACACGTACTGACCTGGAGTTGCAGAAACAAACAAGACTAAAAACCGTGAACGAAATTGCGATGGTAAATCCATAACATCCCGTTTAGAAATTGATCAAGTCTAGTAAATGAAGCGCGTACAGACTTAAAAAGAACATGAAAATAAGCCTAATGTTGCAGAAACACAATTCGCAATGCTAAACGCAGAGACTACCCAGTAGAAGACAAAAATACCCCTAAGTTCAGTGAAAACTCGAACCCGGCACAAGTGAATAAACACACCATCTTTGTCATCGAAATCGAGAAATTCAATCGTTGCGTTGGCTTCAAGCGGTCGTTCAAGGTCCCACAGCTTGCCGTTCACCTTCGAGATGACAAACTTTTCGGCCTTATTCTTACTAAATAAGAGTAGGCAGTCAATGAAGGCGAAGATGACCATGAACACAGAATCAAGACATACTCCAGATTTCTGGCAATGTCAATAGGGCGAGTTTCCCAAGCCTTGCCCGATACCGTTGATCCATCCGGGAGGGTGATTTCAATTGGTGAACGAGGCTGTGAAGCAACAAAATGTTCATACTCTTGTTTCAGCTTTTGCCACAGACGTTCGCGATGAGCAATGAACTCAGGTGGAGGCGGCGAGGAAACCTCAGAAACGGCTTGAGAGACTCCACAAACACCGGAAGCCTATTATTTTTTCAAAGTTTTGATAGATTTACACAAGTGCAGCTACTAAAAACACAAACCAAGAAAGCACCCACACCTAACCAGAATAATAAAGGCAAACAAACCAAGGACAGGTTTAAGTATACGACTCCGCACCATGACTCCAAATGAAGAGCGCCGAGGCAGCACCAGAAGACCAGGCAAAGCACGTATTAGAGCAGGTAGCATGCAATGCACGCTAAATTTAGTGATACATTAAAACGAATAATAACGTAAACTTGAGTATCAAGTGAGGAACAACAGTTCCTTGAAAAGTTAATGCGTCTTATTATTGCTAAATTTTCAGCTCTACAACTACGGCTTTGTAAATGTGGACTTTTGACGTATGTGGCATGTATACAAGATGCGTTTGCGCCGGTTTATCGAACATGCACCTCCATAAGTGTAACTATCACTTTTAGACCAGCTTTTTTTAATATTGCTGCTATAGCGCCCCAAGACTTCCTATAGGGTGGAATAAAGCAGTGTGTGAGGCTGGATAAACATATTCCGAAGAAAACAGAGCAAATGAGCCTGAGCGAGGCCCAAAGGCCAGCCTAAGAATACAGGGGCAGGAATAAACTTGAAATGACCACCAAATGCCGAATAATCGCATAAACAAAGCATTACAACTTCATCCTCATATTAACATGAGTGTAGGTCAAATTTATTTCAGATTGTTATATGCGTGGATCAACTATCGCTACACAATATATTTTTTAGCTTTTTATTCATTGCCTACATTGCTTTCACCTACGGTTTAGTATAAGCATTAAATCACGCAGAAACCACACCATATTTGTATATTGCCTAAAATTGCTTACTTCGAAATTCGCGCCAAATTATTCACGTATGCTTTAAGTTATCAAGTGATCTAAAACATGACTCAATTAACAAATTTTTATGTGGTAAGACTATTCCTTTGTTGATTGGTTGTCTATACGTGGACAAGTTAGCCTTTTGTCGAGTCGAGTTGTGTCGACCTGTGAGGTGATGGTAGATGCGTCTCGTTTTTATCACGATGCTGCACGGCTTTTGTGTCTTGTTTCTTCCAGGACAACAAGCCTCAGAAGTGCTTTTTACAATCAACAAGGACTGGTAGTTTGATAATAACCTGTCAACTACGATTTTTAGAAGAATAAGGCTATATATGCTCTCGTGGCTAGATCCTTGGACTTGCAGTCGGCCATTTCTGACGTACTGGCAGAATTGGGTGTTTTAGAAGATCACCCGCACATCACATCCTCTGATTTACCGCCCTGTGCTGCCTGTCTCTTGGTTGTAGTCTCATTCGACCTTTGCTTTCCGCGTAGACCATTCGGACGACGAAGTGATGCTTTAAAAATTCTTAGGAAATATAGTCAATCTGGCAAAATTGCCTCAGATCTTCGAAGACTAGTTAAAATGCGGGCAAAGAAGGGTTAGTTTTTTACCGTTATTATTGGCCTTAGTGGGTCCGAGGACAAATTCCATCCCTCGAGTTCCTCTGTTTTTGCGTTCCGTTGAGCCAATGGATAAAGTCATAGAAACGTTGGGTTCTTCGGGCGACGATATCCACAATCAGGTTGTCTACGATCGGGAGAAAACTTCTTACAAAAAGTACCTCAACTTCTCTTCGGATCACCCCATTCAGATTCATTAAACTGGTACGAAATCTTAAAAAGAATGAATTCGTACGAGATTATCACTTTCCAAGTCTTATCATAGTACTTCCCCCTGGTACAGATTTGCATCTTTCACCGGTGATCACTTCTAACTCGGCTGTAATTCAAGATAAGGTAATGCGAACTTCTAAGTCTCTGATGGTGTTTTATAAGGCAAGTTGTGTGCCGCCTCTAGTTCTTCTGGATGCTCTCGAGTTACCTCGATCCCAGCCGCTTAAAATATTGGATGCCTGCGCTGCTCCTGGTAATAAAGCTACCCTCATTTTGTCCGGACTTAAACGTCTTGCTCAAAAGGGTTGTCTTATGGCCCTAGACCGTGATAAAAAAAGGTAGGTAGTTGCTTAGTAACTTTACCTATTGTCAATAAAAAAGTTGTTATCGTTTAGCTTTAGCGAAATGTCATTTGCGTTCTCGATATGACCTTCTAAAAGTAGAGTACACATCCTTTAGCTGGCGCTTCGAAGTTCATCGCTGTTATGGTGTCTTATCTTGGTGTGAACTGAAGCAGTTGCACTTGAATTTACTGTTTTTGTCGTTTCTGCATTTGGGATCAGGCAGGCGGCTGTCCACTGAATGTTAACGGGATGTTTTCGACTTGATTGGCTTGATACATTTCAATTATTTTGGTCGATTACATCATCATCATCGTCATCATCACCGCCCTGTATTGTTTTAAATCGTCCGTGCGTCTTGTGTCCTCATTCAAGAGATCCTTTCATTTCTATTCTATTTCATGGGTACATATCTACTGTTGGATTCTATTTTGATCGACAGGACGTAGCCGATGGCCATCGTGTTCGAGCACGCACGACGCTTACTTGTGCGTGAAGTATTGGCGTGGTTATGTTCTTTTTGCATGCATAAACGTCATCAAGCAGTGCTTTTATATGATGTAGCATGGACTTACTTCAGGAGGGCAGTGGTGTGTTGTTCGTTCTCCCATTGGTTCCGCTTTCGTCAACCACACCATCTATTCTCTTGATAACTTACTCTATAAAGGACACTATCTTTGGAGCATTGAATCTGATACGTGACCGTTATTTTACTAACAGCTTAGCTAGCTTATTGTTAATAGGTTAAGGACTTATTTTAGAAGGACTTGTGACTAGAATTTGTGTTTAAGTAGTTCCATTCATGAGAATCGAAATCGCAGGGGTAATCGGTGCCAATTTTATTCCCCCTTTATTTAAGCATTCCTGAAAAGCATGTCCAGTACAGTTTTCTTTGAATCCTAAGGTTCAAACAGCTTTGTTCTAATCTGCGCCGGATGCATGATGGTATCTTGAAGGTGAACGGTGTGATAGAGGGCGGGGAAGTTGGCAAAAAAAACTCTGGTAGAGTCATTTGTGAGGCCTTCCCTCGAGATTTCCTTACCGTCGATCCTTTGAATGAGGAAGCGTTTGCAGATGTCAAGGCTATTCTCGTGGATCCTACATGTTCAAACTCGGGTCTATGTTGTAAACGCCCAGAATTGGCTATTCAGGGGCAAGAAGACGAGGCGGCGCGTGTAGCACGATTGGCCAACCTCCAGGCCAAAATTCTTCGGCACGCTCTTTCCTTCCCCTCCGTCGAGGTGGTTGTTTACTCAACCTGCTCAATCAACCAACAGGTGCAGTCATGTAGAGCTTTCGTTTGTTATGCAGCCTATTTTTATTCACAGTAGCCTTCTCGTGCGTACTATCTCATCGGCAAACTTTAAGGACACTAATCTGCTTACTGCTCGGTTAATCTACTGCAAACCATTGCTTATCACCAGCTGTTAGTTCAGGTTGATGTTTTTTATTTTGTAGGAAAACGAGGCAGTGGTTCTTGATCTAATGAAGTCTGGTGCAGCGGCAGATTTTGAGCTAGTGTCAATCTGGGATACGAACAAAAATACAGGACAGACGGGATCAAGGACAGGGACCACTGCTGCACCAAAACTTTTCGCTCCACTAGCTCCTTGGAAGAGGCGAGGTGTTGTTGAAGATGGCAACGACGATGCCTCGAAGATGATGGCAAGGTGTTTGCGATCGTCCACAGAAAAGGACCTTACTGTTGGTTTCTTTGTGGCCTGCTTCAAACGCCGAAAATAATCAGCAGCGCTCCAGTTTACTCGTTTGTAAATATACAGTTTAATGACCCTTGTACTTTTTACTTATTAGAGGTGTGTCTCACAACACCAAGTTTTGGTGCCAGCTCAAAATCAGTTTTTTAGATGAATGGACAAACAGAGGTCGCTGATGAAGTTCCGTCCACTGATACTTCTTCAAAGGAAGTAATTGAGGTTGAGAAAGTGAGTAGCTCTTGTTCTATGTTGTTTACCCCTCAGACGCCATCTTCTGTGGAATACTAGTCACAGATTTTCTTATGAAGCTAACGTTAGTCTCTCAAAGCTCGGAAACGTTAAGTATCTAGGCCACTTTTTTTGCCTCGGAAATGGACCAGAGGTGGGGGCTAAGATGGACAAGTCGAAGGCCGCTTATGTCCCTTCAAATTTTACTGATTTCCCATACACCTTATTAGGACTGCTTTCTTTTTAAAGCTTCACTATTCCAGATTTGTACTTCACAACTTATGGCACTTTGGACGATCATAGCAGTGCATCCTTGGAGTAATGGACTGAGTGAAATAAGGCCTGGCAGTTTAGATCCATTGTTGGAGTTGTCTCTTGTTGGTCGTGTCAACTCACCACGCGACATGGCAGTCTTCATTGGCCATTGTTCACTCTAACTCTAGGCGTTGTACTACTGGCTGAACTTATTCCATTTGTGGTTACCGTTTGCGTTTATCAAGGTGACGTTGAATATTGCCATCATTCTACACATGCCTATGCCTGAACTGAGCATTGCAGAGGACGAGTTTTTTCCTTCTTTTTTTTCTTTCAAGCCAATGAAATCGTCTCCGTCAGAACCTGTCGAGGCGGACATCAATGAAACCGTAGAACCAGCTCAAAAGAGGAGGAAATTGTCAAAAAAAGAGCGATACATCCAGCGAAAGGAGGTAGGCTTATGCATAGTAAAATTTGCACTAATGCGCTTCTGGTGGTGGGTCTCTGATGGTTTGATTGAATTGGGTAATCAGCAGGCAATGTTCGATTCTCCTCTGATGGCTGTTAGTCAGGAAGAACTGTGAATGACTTGAGTATGTCTGGATCTTAGGGCTTCTACGGGGGTAGAGCTAAAGGGTATTTCATTATCGTAATAATTTTAATGGTCCTGGGGTTTGTAATGACCACGTAACTGAAAGATGGTGAAAGATGGGAAGTTGTGCAATCCTGATGACGTTTTGCGTTTAGGAGAGGCGTGAAAAAAGGAAGGCAGTGAAGATGCGGAGACGGGCTAGACGTGCTGAAAAGGCTGCCTCGGCGGCGGCGGCTAAAGACATCTCACCGAGGGCTCCGCCACCTCCGCCTCGAGTCTCCATGGCTGAATCGAAGTGCAAGACGCGTGTTGTGCTGGACTGTGCTTACGATCACCTCATGTCCCTCAAAGATACTTGCAAACTTGCGCATCAAGTGAGTTGCTTTCCTGTCATTCGTTAGCTGCTGAGGTACTGTGCGTAGAAGTTAATTACTTCTGGATCATCAACAAACCAACATAATTCACCCTTATTCAGATAGCTTATTGTTACTCAACGAATCGACACCTACCAGCGCCGGTGCAGCTCTACATCACCGGTCTTGGGAGCGCATTCGAGATCAAAGAAGGGACAGAGCAGCCCGCGGAGCTGCGTGAACCGAAGGAGCAGAGCACATTGGCTAGGCTGCGTAGAATCGGTGCTCAAAACTGGGACATTCATTTGAAAATGGTAATTTGTGCGATTAGTTTTGTGACCAACCAATTCCATCTTTATCCAAGTCCCATTTTCGTTGTCCATTCCAATCACGCTACTTCTAAAGAGCTCTGTTTAGTAAATGAAGTGTTGCTCAACTCCGCAATTGCATTACACGTTGCTTTAGGGCGATAAAATGGTTGTCATGAAGGCGGAAAAGAGGGAGAATAGACAGTTGTGTGCGCGCAGGGGGATGAGGAGGCTCCTATCATCTTCCTTGGCGGCATGGAAATTCTGAAAATTTAACTAAATGCATCGCTTTCACTATTTGACCCCATCCCCACGCAGTGGCGGAGTTTGTTGACGTTGGCACCTACTTCTGTCGGATGCCTCGAGTCTCAAAGGCACGTCAATGAGCATTAATGCATCGATGGCTTTGTTGAGACCGCGAAATGCAATTTAATGAGTCAAGAAAGATAATATAAGTCCAAAAAGGCCCCCGAAAAGAAAATGCAAATTTGTAGGCCAAAGCGTTTTATATACAAAAAATTTGACTATTTAATCTTAGTAATCAGGGAACGTGCTTATTTGATCGTTTTTTTTTATGAAGGAGGACTACAGAGAACTCTTTCCTGCCTCTTCGATTGTCTACCTTTGTGCAGAATCAAAGAACGATTTACCGGACACCTTCGTGCCCACGTTCACGTGCACAGGTGCCACCGCTGCTGATCCGCCCGATGGTAGTGCAACAACTGCCATTGAGGACATCTCCAGTCCTACCAACACAACTCCTCCCGTCTTCACCGTTGACGATGTGTACGTAATCGGTGGCCTTGTGGATCACAATCATCATCAGGGTCTCTGTTATAAGCAAGTGAGTTTTATCATTTTATCACTTCATGCCATTTAAGGGGTTTCATTATCGGCTTACCTCCGTTTTACGCAAAACAAAGAGTGTAGGAGTAAGTCAATAAAAATAGTCGGCGACATGCATTAGCGTACTTGACAAGGCCATTAAGACGAACAGAAGGGAGTGTTGAAGATGTAGTAATGCCAGTGTGTACTGCTTGCCTGTGAAGGCGTTGCAGCGTGGCCACCGGACAGCAAAACTGCCGTTGGAACGAGCGGGTGTGACGGTAGAGGGTAGACGAGTGCTTTCTCTGGTCCACGTCTTCCAAGCTCTTGCCTTCGTCCTATCCGGTGCTCATCCTCAATGGCACGATGCACTGCATGCTGCACTTCCTCCACGCAAATGCAAATCATAGTAGTAGCATCAGGCAAAAAGTTACCAGCCTTTGAGATGTTTTAACCTTGACATTAATTGCCTTTATCTTTCAATACCAATTTTGCTAGTTGCCTTTCCTTGTTATTCTCACTATCGAGGGAGGAGGGTGAGGGTAGTTGTCTAAGGTGCTGGTGGCGGACCAATTGAGTATTACCTCAGTTGAAATCCAAACGAATGAGACGATGTTGAAATGCGTATGTTAGGAGGACTTGAACGTTCATAGGCGGGCTACTGGTACCTGCTGTGGACAAGCGACCGTTATGAGTAGATAGATCACATGAGAGGTCATAAGTTGAAGGAAGCTGTGAAGCTGAAGTTGTGGTTGTCTGGAGTTAGAGCATCCTCTGTTTATATGCCCTGAGGAGGTTGTGTTCTTCGGCAATAACAAATTCGAGGTCGACAATATGGCCACTCTGATATTATTTAAATTGAATTTTTTCCGAGTTTAGGAGGTAGGGCAAGCTAAAATCTGCGCTTTTTGAAACTATAGTTTTGGTGTGTGTGTGTATATATATATTACTGAATTACAAATTAGTAGCTCGAGATTGCCTTACTGCTGTTGGCGTGGTCGCACTTAATTTGTGCACCTACTCGGCGCTTATTTTTGGCGATGGATGTACTCTCTTTGCCTATCGTATCGGTGTTCCTCATTGTTGGCAAAGTTGTGCCTTTAGTGACAAACGTAATTGACAAAAGCAAAATAAGTTTTTGGGAATTGCCCCAAAAGTCAAACTGAATGTCTGCCAATCCTACACCCAAGTCCACGCTGATGCGGACCACATAACACCTCAGTCGAATATATCATGGTAGTTACGTCCATTGTCATCGTTTTAATGCTGAAAGCTACGCTTCAGTTCACTGCCAATGGTCACGACAGACCTCTTGAAGCTGATACCATAAAAGCATTTTTTTAAAGTGTCGTAACTCGAAGGTATGACTTTGACAGAACACCATTATCATGATAATGCACTGTGAAAATCATTTGAGCCTGATGCATGATATGTCCGTTGTATCCGCCCATATCAAACCCCTACTCCACGATGACACTATTTATCTTGCTCATTTGCTGTATTCTTTTTCTGTTGCTGTACAATAAATAATTAATGGTTAAAGAAGATTTTCCTTGGACTTACTTTAATTTGGAAAAATTAGCCTCTTTTATTTAGCTGTCCAAATCTTTAAGCTAATCACGTCCACAGACGCGTGTGCTTTCCATCGGTTGCCTCAGGCCTAATGACTCCTTGTGAGGTAAAAACAGGTGTTCACATTACCTCCATTTCACAATGTTTAGAACATTTCTTGTTTCCGGTTAGAACTACTTTCTATTATTGCTAAAAATAGTTGAATTGCAAGGAAATTTGGCCGACTAGACGGGTTCTGTGTTAATGTGACTCCGCTTTGCGGGCAATGGCATCGAGTTTTCGTTGACAAGACGAATGTGTATGGAGGCGATCACCTTTCACCCGTTGAATCCTTTTTTCTTGAAGCTATGCATGTTGTGTAAACTGTCGCGTATGAAGTGTCAACAAAGTGGAAAGGCAGTAGAAATGAAAGGATTCGTGATAAATCATTTTCGAAAGCATTCAAGGTTTACGACTCAGGAGTTCAAATTTATCCTAAGCATTCCATTTTGATAGAAAAAAAGACCGCAGACTCTATGGAAGATGGAGTCTTCGAGGTGGCACATAAGTGAGGGCAGAGTTGTTGAATGGGAGCACAGGATCTCGCTACCGCTTCATTCAAGTCTTTTTCTTCCTCCCTCTTCTTGAAATGTGTACCGAGTTGCCATCTTGACAGTCCCTTTTAATCGGTGAAACCAATTTGTTGAGGTAGAAGATCTGCAATGACGGCTTTTTCAAACCTTAAATTATTCACAAATAATCGTCCATCATTTTAACCAAATTGAAGAGAGTAAATGGGGAACAGGTGAAGCAATTCCGCCAAATGTGATTGTGAAGGTTGCTTGATTTGCCTATAGTGACCGGAAAGTCGCTAATATTTCTGAAAAAAATTGTATTTACCGAAATATCACAAAAGATTGTGGAAGTATTCCAAACGGTTCAACAATGCATTCAATAAAAATGCAACATGATCAAGAGTGGGGAAATTGATCGCACTCCTCTATGGATGAATTTGTTGTACTTCGTTCGGTGCCTCCTCCAACGCGTCGAAACTTGGCACGCGCATTCTGAAACCACACCTGAAAAAAAAAGTATCAAAGAACTTCCGCCACACGATCATTCACATTGCAGTAATTAGTTAACCAGTAGAACACACCTGAAGGACTCGTTTGGCAAGACCGGTCTCTTCAGAAAGGCTCATTAAGTCATTAGCGTTTGGATTTTGGTTCTGTGCGAAGAAGGCTTGCATTGAATGCTGTTGTTGTTCATTGAATGAGGTTCGAACACGCTTCCGTCTCGTGAATGCATGGGTGGGAGAATAAGGGAAGTGAAGACAAGATCCCACTTGATTGGCTCGTCTAATTCGAAGATCATCTTCCAAACAAACTGGGTAGTTCTCATGGAGAGTGTAGGGTTGTCCTGGCAAAAGATCTTTGCCACAAATGTCACAGGAGAAACAATTAATATGAAAGGTGTGGAGTGGACTGTGAATAACCTGTTCACCGGGTTTGATTGGTTGTTGACAACTCAGACATTTCGGTGTTGTTTTGATCGCATTCATCAATGGAGAAAAGCTGTAACATTGAAAAATTTTACGCTTTTTACAGTAGAGATTAGTGACGTAAAATCTTCTGCTTACTGCCATTTTATAATTATTCACTGTGAAGCCTAGGCGTTCGCATCACCAATCTTCCAAACGATGTATTTCTTTACTCTGCAGTCGAGGAGCGCATAATAGGCCTAGTAAGACTACGTAGTAATCTGAGAAATATTTTAAAAGGATTTGATTAAATGCACTTAGTGTGGGTTTCGGAAACATTCAAACAGTTTCCGACGCTTCAAACGATGCTGTGAGTGTCTTATTCCAGGCAATTCACTTTGGCGGAATGTCAGATTTACGTGTTTTTTGCTTCCCCAGACGGCAATGCAAATGCATACGCACATTAAAGTGATATCGCCTGCGTCCTCAGCAGTCCGACACGCACACCCACGTAGGTCACAGTGTGAAAGACCTCTGCAGGAAAGGTCTGATCTCTGATTCCACAAACCGTGAATTTGTTAGTGTCTATGCTCACATGCATATGTTGGATTTAGGTGGATAATTAAGCTCTCTTTTTGATGCAAGGTCAATCTGTAATTGTAAATCTTATGCTCGTCAAGCATGGAATGCTGTATGATTGAGGCAATGTACAATTAAGAATGTGTTGCATGAAGCCTTGAATGTACTTGCAAAGTCAGAGTATCTACCAGTGGGATTGTAATAGAGCCACGTTAAAAGACTATTAAGTGGGCAATGAGAGTGGACATTCCGCCTGTATCTTGCGGATGCATAAGTAATTTTGCAGAAATTCTTCTTGTTCATTTTTTGGCAATAGGCGTGAAGGAACAAAAAGTGTTTACACTCTCGCCTGTAAGTAACATCTTAATCCACTAATCGAGTTCTGATTGTTGGAGCACCGCGTTTTACCATAAGTTTCCAATTCACTGGCGGTCTTGGTATCCCCTTTTGTCATTCGTGGGTTCGAGCAACGTGACATGGCTTTGAAATCGCTGACAACAAACATTAAAACCTAACCTTTAAATTATAAGCGAGTTCATGCGATTGTGAATGAAACAACAGAAGTGGAAATTGATGCATGACGAATGGAGATTCAAAATCGGCCAACACCTTAAAGACTTTGAGCACACTGTAGAAAATATGAGGATGTGATACAGCAAAGCATTTTTATCATACTGCGATTTTAAAGACACCACCATCGTTGAATTAACGTGTCATGGCTTCCGCTACCCCCTGCACCACTGACTTATGCAACAACTGATTTTGGACACGGTGCTTAATTCGTCTCGAAATGGGGAAATTGTTGATTAGCCTTCTTTGAGTAGGCACTGAAGAAAACAGCGAGACATTTTATATTTAACCACTACAGACAACGGCCTTAAATGAGGCCTTCTAAATGTTTTCATGTAAATGTCACCACATGCGTCATGAAAACGGTAACACCTGTGTGCAAATATATGTCAAAATATGGCAGAATTTTGAATTTTTGTTCTATAATTGAACAAATTTTATATCGGGATTTTGGACGCTATTAATGTTTTTCATGGTTATATCATGTTCTAGTCGCTTGAAAGACAGTGACATTAACAATGGCAAGAGGTGTTAAAGTTACCGAAAGTAGTCGCTCGGACAATAAATTTGTCCGTCTCTTGTGTAGCACCGAGATGTGAGCCCATTTTTGGAGTTGAATAGCGGACATCTGCACCACGAGCAGTTTAGACATGCAGCATGCCAAGCACGACCATCGTTTGTTTGCAGGTGGTGATGCTGTGTCTCGTCTTCTCCAGAAGCTACAATTGGCTTTTTGCATCCAAAGCATCTGCGAATGAAGACAGTTTGAAGGGGATACATTCTGCAAGGACTGGAAGCGATCTTTGACAATGTGGAGAACATTCAATGTTGTGCAAGCCTGGAAACTATAAAAAAGACGAATCGAAAGCGGAAAAGACGAGCATAATTGTACATCCTGCATGGATTAGGGAAATTATTTGACTATTTTCCGATGCAAATCATGACGGTGTAACTCTTCATTGATCTAGACCAAATCTAAAAATTTGAAAATTCATTAAGCCTACTTTATGTATTTCAACCACTGTGACTCAAATGCGCAAGAATTTTATGTGCTTTGCGTAATGTTTTATGGCTTATATATCGGCGCCGACCAATTGGCTCTGTGCAAAGGCCGCGTTACACGAGTTACCAATGGGGAGACAGGACGATGAATGTTGCGATTGGCTAGAAATTTCGCAAGATATAAATGTCTACGACTAGTGCGAAGGCACTTCACGGAGGTATCCTGAAAATTAAAAGTTTTCAAAGGTGAAGCTACTGTAGAAATCCAGGTGTTTGGTTGATCTTGTAAAACCTACGCTGCCTATAAATAAAAAATTAATACATTTTTATGATTATCAAGCATTGCTTCAATTTTATTGGCTTGACAAAAACACTAAACCTGGAAAAACTGCTTTGATATTGATGGCCAGCTTAATAATCGGATAGCTGGGGAATCACCCTTAATCAGGCAAAAAAAACTAGGTAAAATGTGCGCCAAATTCGCAAATTTATGTGAAGTCTATAAAAGGGCTCACATATTGTCCCTCTGAATCATCCCCACACGTGCAACCACCTGGATAGACCATGTGTTGTTAAATCGGCTGCCTAAAAGACATTTTGAGGTGTTGGACAATTACCACGGCGTGTGCATCTGTTATGGAACCCCAAGAGAGTAGGTTATTGCATCACAAAACATTCCTCCACCAATGTAAACACATTAGAACACATCACATTTAACTTGCTTTCGGACAAATTACTTATTCCTAATCAATTGTAACAGCATCAACAATGCAAACTCCATTAAATCATGACAACGCACAATGGATAATACAGATGTCTTAGTATTCTTGTATGCGTAGCATTCTGAGATTGTCCTCAAGACGATCGAATGCATAGTACTTGATCTGAATATATAACTTGAGCCGAAGGAAAGGGGATTTCGGTTCTAGTATAGTTTGGAAGTCAATTCTACTAATAGAGAAAATATCGCCTAGCACTAGAGCGGTCGAACAAACGAAGCATAACGGTATCAAACTTGAACAATCTTGTATTAATTTTGTCGTATGTTTATCTTTCAAGCTTAGATAATGAAAAGTGGTCAAACATGATGTTCACCCAGGTGGGGTGGCCTGGGGCTTATTTTAACATCGAAAACATGCGCTCTGCTCGAATCGCATAACATGAGGGAAGGGGGATGGGACACAATAGTGACAGTGAGTAGTGAATCCCAAGAAAGGATTTGTAACCCAGTGTATGCTTTTGGAGTAGGAGAAGTGCACATAGCTACAAGTGAATGGTAAAAAATGACGTCTCATTTGGGATAAAATCCCCAGCAAGTTTATTAACAACAGAAATAGAACTACGCGCAAACAATTGCTGATTAAAACCATCATGCCTACAGTATGAAGTCTTGTACTCATTTTCATGGATCAGTCTTTGAGCCGATGTTCCAGAAACCGCTTCTCAAACTTTAATTCCCGAATCGGGCCAAACTCAAATCCAACAAAAGTGTTAAGAGCAATTATTGACACGGCGGTCAAGTACTAACTTAGGTACATAAGAATTTGATAAGATTTACCCACGCTGACGCCAGACGGTGGCCAAGGAGAATGCAGAGGTCAATGCTAAAAGAAGGGGAGAACGGTGTAATGCTCGCCAATTTTACATTTGCCAGGTTTGTTGGTTTTTAAATTTTACCAGTCACCTCAATCCTTCTCTTACGCTTAGCACGAATTCTTCCCAAGTATAAACTGTTCGTGACTCCAAAAGTTTCATATGGTTAGGAGAACATAAAATATTAAACATTGTTTTGTTGTGTGCCACAATGGCATGTAATGATGGACATGAACAACATAGAGAAGATACAGAGGCTCACAGCATGACCTGAATATCATCCTGCAGAGCAGAATGCATGGAGGGAATTAAGAGCCCACGTAATTCATTGCTCAGTTTTAAACGACACTGTTACACCACATTTTATCAAGTCTTGAATAATTTGTACGCACTTTTTTTTAAAACTCCTTCTACTACAAATTATTATGTAGATTTGTAAAAAGAAGTGGACCGATTTTCAATAGGATTGCAAGGCAAAATTCGGCCACTGAGCACGAAGGTTGCGAGGATAGTTGGAAAATTGGTGACAGCTGGACCAATAAAATCGCTCTCCTCATTACCATTAAGGAGAAGCATTTATTCGCTAATTATTTTAGCCCAAGTGCCCCAGGCGCAGTAGCAGTGTACAGCAGGTGTCATCATTTTAATTGGCATTCTTAATCAAATGGCATCCTATTGACCTTTCACCTAGAACGCACCTGTATGAGGTCATAATGTGGGCATCGTACGATAGGCAACCCTTGTGACATTTTGGAAGCATTAAGTATTATTAACTGAAACACTTTTTCCCCATCCTTTGCATTTATGAGAGTGCCTAATCCACCTGCGTTATGCCACTTACCTTGTGTAAGCGGCCGCTTCGTTTTCTCTGCGCACTGTATGCACATACAATCGCGTTCAAGACTATAACCTTTCTCTGACAGGTATT
>UYWX01000252.1:0-22383 GCA_900622495.1 Hydatigera taeniaeformis
GGTCAGTCGTACAACATCTCTGCCGTAAGTGGCTTGCATTGCTTGTTGAGGTGGTGCGAACCTATTATTAATGGAGAGTTCTATGTCATGTGCGTGTGTAGGCTCAGGCCACTGCGGTGTCGACTAACCCGAAACACGTGAGTTAGGTGTTTTCTGTAGTGGTCCTGCCGTATACGCTCACCCACACAAGCAGATACAAATGTGAATTTGTACTTTTTTCTCACAATTACATGCTACAGGCGGTGGAAGGCACCACCTCCACGACCACGACGACTGCGACGACGACGACGAGCACCACCGTTAGCACCACCACAACTACAGACGGAAGTGGTACCACTAAACCGACGATTGCGGGTCACACTGAGGTAAGTTAAGCACCCTTCTTTTACTGTCAGTGTTATGCGCTTTTTAGAAAGTGACACTAGAATCTGACCACTTCAGTCAAAGTCTATTTTTTCTTCCACTTTTATTTCGGTTTGCTTAATTTTCCTTTATTGTGCATACATCACTCATCATCCCTCCTGTCAGCTCCTTTCCTCCTTTCTAATCTACTTCTCGGTCGCGTCTTTCCTCTGCTCCTTCTAATGCACTTTCATTCTGCGCTACACTTTTATTTGTTTTCTATCGGCAGTTAATTTTGTTTTAGGGATCAGCGATCCCATCTAAGAAGGAAGGTCGTGGAAGGGTAAGGCATTGCATTTGGAGGGGGACTCTTGTCTTGGTGCTCCGTTTTTTTAGTTTTCTTCCCCTTTTTAATATGATCTAGGTTTACGGGGCTACTTGGGTCTCGTAAAATTTTCGTACTTGAAAAATTTGATCTTTTGGACTCATTCAAATGTCAAACATTTAACACTTCTGTCAGCAGCCTGTCTACAGGAGGATAAGTATTCTCTTTTTAATGTTACCAATTGATATTTTTAGCAACTCATCCAAAATTCGTTTCCTTTTTTTTCATTTCCTTCCACTCGTCGAGTATTGCAGAGGAAGGCTTCTAGGAAGCAGAAATTTGTAAGTGGATCATTGAATGGTCTAAGGCAGCTGTTTTATCCTTTGTAGTTATTTGGTCGAATCGGTCAATCAAGCAATGCGCCTGCCGTAAGTCATCTCCCTTTTCTTCCCGCGATTCTATGCTAACTTGTCATCGGCTAAATTCATAGGCCGCCTTCATTCTTTGGTTTAGGTGTCAGAAGTCGCTGCCAATCCAAAACAAGTGAGTCCAAAATCCTCCTTTCTGTTGCGTCTGTGCTCCGCACAGTTGCAAATCCTCATCTTCCTCATACTTGTATGCTACAGACGGCGGAAGGTCACACCATCCCGTCTACAGGCGAAGTTGACACTAACAAAGTGAAGGTCGCGGGACACACTGAGGTACGTTGGGCCTTTGTCCTCCTCTTGCCATCCTTCACGGGCGAAAACATTTGCACGGCATCGGCCATTCGCTCCTAATTCCCCCCTAAGGTATCTCGTTTGTCCTCGTCCTCTTGTCTCCAAGATACCTCAACACCCTAAATCATTCACGAACTTGTCCCGCATTATTTTCATTCCCGATTTGCTTTCCGCATTGGAGAATGGGACAAAGACTCTTCAATTAACCCCTTCCACCATCATTCGATCCTAAACGCATTCGTACTCGTTTTTTGCGTCAATTTGGCCATCTCCTTTTACATACCTCTTCATTGTGCCACAATTTTCATTGCTGAACCGTCCTATTCATCCTGTTTTCTAGGAATCCGCAGCTCCATCCAAGAACGAAGGGCGTTCGAAGGTGAGTCGACGCATTGGTTGCAGCTCCTTCATTGACTCGTTGTATGCGCTAAGTACAAGTCTTTCGGCTTTGAGCTGAGCGTGGAGGTGGTGTGAAAGCATTCGTCTCTCGCCTATCCAATTCGCAATGGAATCTGTCTTTCCCTTTAAAGCATTACTTTTCCCCAAGGAAATTTTGGCATTCCCTACTCTCACTTACTCAGCGAGAGAATGAAAGATAAGTGGTGTGCTAGATCGGTGGAGAGATGATGGACCGTTTGGAAGAAAAGGAAGAGGTTGACTTAGATGAATATTTTTACCATTGCGATACGTGTGATTAAGGCTATCGCCTCAAATCATTTGTCTCCTGTTTTGCAGCTATTTGGTCGGAGTGGCCAATCTTACAATGTGACGCCTCCATCCACCGGCAGTCAGCATCAAGTGAGTCAAACACCTCTCCTCGTTCTACATACGCACCTCCAAATCTCAATTCCCCTCATACTTCTCTAGATGGTAGAAAGTCACACCACCACAACCACAGCCGAAAGTCGCACTATCGTGAGTTACTTACACGTTTGCATGTTCTTTGGAGAACTGTCAACGTCTTGTCCTCGCCCCCTATTTCACTCCGTAACCTTCATTCATTCAATTATCCCTCATCATTCTACCTACTCCACGTTTGTCCGATCACCCAGCCACTTCCTTCTGATTACTTTTCAATCGCCTCATCGAGGCAATCACTTGCCCTTCTACAGCTAAAATTTTGCCTAACGAGGCTCTCTAACTTTTAGGAATCTGCGACGACAACCAAGGAGAGCCGCACAAAAGTAGGTCATGCGATTAAACGTTAGCTTCTATCTCTTCATTTCCACTCGGGAAGCTCTGCACTGACATTATGCCAACAGTAGGACCATTGTTGACCTACCCATGTTCATCATCATTTTACGCTACCAAGTGCCATGCGATGCGAAGAGGAGAGTGAAGGACTGTCTAGACAACTTTAAGAGCTAGAATTTGAGATTGATCTCGAGAGCACCATCAGTCTAATTCACTTGTCTTCCCTTTTACAGCTATTTAGCCGAATTGGTCAATCCTCAAACCCCTCTGCCGTAAGTCGAGTTACTCAACATCCAACAATCACTTAATTCAATTCCAAAGCACTCGTGGCGTTCAACAGCGCCTAGATTATCTCAGTTCGGTTTTACTAAGCATCAACGATTTGAGCTAAAACTAGAACTTTGTAGTTCCGTCTATTGATCCACGGAAGAGCACCATTTAAGCAGAGGTAAAGAAAGAGCCCAACGAACGTGAGCATTTCGCAAACAACAATACTTTGTTCAAAATTTCCAGACATCTGCTCACTCCAACCAACCCTCGAACCCCTCTGATGTAAGTTCCCTTCTCGCCCAGTCTACCTTTGGAAGTTAATTCATTTTTAATTGGCTTTCTCCGCCTCTCCCCTCCTCCATAGCCCTCTGGCAAAAAGTCCTCGGTAATTATCTATCTTTCTTTCTTTGGCTACTTCTATATCGGTATATAACTTCATGCATGTTTTGATCCATTCGTAGTTAGTTTCCTACTCAGCATCAACCGACTCCCAAAGCTCCGGCAATAGGGATGGCTTAACAAAGGTAACACCTCTGCTTCCTACAAATCATATTCTTCCTCATTTCACTTCACGCTTTGATAATTCAAAAGTTACTGTAAAATGCCGCCACATTAACTCGAGTGACTTATGATGCAAGAAATAACGCTCCATTTGTAGTTTTTCCAAGGACGTGCCAACGCAAAGGTGAGAAGCCTAAGAACTGCCCTCATCAAGTAAACAAAAGCATTACAACTTTATCAAACAAGTACTTACTCTTTCAGACAACTGGCAATGCCAAATAGAAAACCAGTCCAATGAAGACAAGGGCGGAAAGTCCAAAAATATTTTGCAGCTATCACTTCAAGCCCAGAAACACAAACACCATTTCCAAATTACTCAACTGAGCTTACAAAAGGTCTCATCAGAACCAATATTTCGGGAGGCAAAAGTGTCCCCCAATAAGCCTTTTCAGCACAGCAGACATTTCATACCTATACCCCTTCCCGTACCTGATTCATAATTCGTTTACTTATCCAAATAAGAATTTTTCAAACTACCCAGATTGCTACAGGTCATTGGCATTCAACTCAACGACAGCAGGAAATAATTGTGTTGGGTAAAGAGTCAAAAATTCACGAAATTTGACTCCGTATCGCACAGCTTCCAAAACGAGTTGCTACTACAACACCAGATTTGAAATTGCAGTGATAGCGAATGTAGTCAAAGAGATGCCCAAAAAGAGAACATGATTAGAAGCAGAACTGCAAAAACCGCAATATTATTGCCAAAATTCATAACTGCAGTTGGTCCTGCCCTGTTAGCAGGTCCTAAGTTAATTTCAGTCGTACTTAGCCGAATTGATTGCGTAATGGGGGAAAACAACTCGTGGTGCAAGTGCAGATACACGAACAACTTCCACCACATACACCGATGTGAGAAATACAAAGCCTGTTGAGATCCAATTCACCGAAAATAACCAGATTAGGATCAGAAAACCTACCCAAGAATGGAACCTTCCCATTAACTCAGCAAGGTTCGAGGTACCAGCAAAACCAATCGCATTGTGATTTATTAAAAACGGCACGAAAAGGCACGTAGGATTTGATGAAAGGGCAAAAATAACTCACAATGACTTAGCATCCAGGAGTAGCAATAACGCTACCACCGCCTCCCATTCAACAGTGAAGAAGTTCATAGACAGTGTTCATAGAGTTAAGGGTTAGTTAGAAATCAACATTAGTAACACAGAACGACTTGACGACTACGAACGGCGCAACGCAACGGAACTTTGAAAAGACACCACCGCGTTAACCAGTGCATTAAATGAAGCCATCTGTTTTAGTTGCGTAATAAAAGACTAATTAAATATTGCTTGCTAGTTATTGAAATTGACGGCAAAATTTTTTGATTATGCGAGAAATCACATAGTTTTCGCATAAGCGCAGTCATAGTGGGTTGCGCAACCTATGTTGCGCAAGCCAAAACAATTGAACAATACTAAAGATATGTAATTAGGTTACCTTATTTGACGTTGGCTAAGTATGCTGCGACTTTTTCAGCTAAGCTTCCACACATTGGCGGGACCGCCATATTTAAAATCGATTAGGTTTGTCGTACCCTAAATTTGGTTTGGTAGGGCGATGCCCTTCAGCCACTGCCCAGTCTCAAAACTTGTGCTTTAATAATTCTTGCTATTTGTCGCTTGCATGAGAAAATGTATATTTTGAATTTTTGTTTGTTGCTTTGTTAAGAAGGCGTTTTTGTAAATTGCGTTCATGGTTAGTTTTTGCTCCCGATTTAAAATTTTTGAATGTGATTGGTGAGCTGTTCTTACCTACATTTCTATGACCCTACGGTTTTTAATTAGTTCTTCTACAGAACCTGTTCAACCATGGTGTCTATCGGATTTGGTGTTTTAATCTAATCGGCTGTACCATTAGAGTGGCTGTAATATTGTGACGTGTTTAGGATCGTGTTTTTCTTTCTATTCATAAGCCATGAGTTTCTGCCATTTGATTGCTCTCTTTCTGGTTCAGTCACAATCTCATCAAAGTTTGCTGTTCCAGTTACAACAATGTATAATAACTCTCCAACGGAGTCGAAAGATTTGTCGCATCGACTGGCCAAGGCTAAACATGCTCTTATCGAATCTCCTATCAGTCCCATAAGCGTGAATATCGCCTCACCACAGAGGAAGCGAGCCAAGATCATTCGTTTTACCACGGATGATTTTACTTGGCAATGTTGGCAATGTCTTAGCGCCTTCTCCAGCAACGTGGATTTGGACGACCATCTGAAGGACTGCGACTCTCGTAACGCTGCGGAGGGGGATGTAATTCTGCCTATGGGCGATTCTTTGCCTGGTTGTCCTTTTTGCCCTCGCGATGGGTGTCAAGCAGAGTCCAAACCCTACTATTTTCATGACTTCAATGCTCATGTTGAAAGTCAGCATCCGGAAGTGGAGGAACTCTCTTGTCCATATTGCACTGACAAGATCCCTTCGTCACGTTTGGAAGACCTCACTTCGCACATTCTGCTCGATCATCAGATTCATTGGCGTCCAAGTCCTGGTAAGACATTTTGGTCTTTTAGTTCAAAAACTATTGGTCATGCGAGTTGGCAATATGGTGCAAAGTCTCCTTCGGTACCTTGTTTTGCTTGTTTATCTGATAAACTTGTATTACTGAAATTCAATCGAAATTATTTAAGGGTTTTCGCCTTATGAACCCTACCTTTGGTGTATTTGATCTCCTTGCAATGTTAGGGTAGTTAGAAAAGGAATTACTGCTATGGCCTCTACTTCACTCTGGAACTAGCAATGTTCGTGAACCAATGTTAGCTTGAATTTTTTTGAGTCTTCCAAACTTTTTTTCTGCGATGACAGTCGAATGTTGTATTTTGACCTTGACTCTTAAATAAGCTGGGTAGATCCTGTCCTTCACTCACTCAATTCAAATTCTACCAAGGCGAGAGTAAATCCATAGTGGTATTTGTAGACATTGACAAAGTACTGCTACATTGTTATGGCTTCCACAAGCTTGGCACATATCCTTTTGCTCGACCTATAGGAAGACTCTGAGAAATCGAGTTAGTTTCAACAGTCGTTATGTTGTAAGTCTAACCTTTCCATAGGTGCTTCTCAAATGTAATAAGCGGTCAACAGAGCCAAGCATGCGGCATGAATAAGATTTAATGTCTCGGATTTGAGGCCAAATCAAGGGAAATGGAACATACTTGTGTGTCTAAACATACATTCAAACGACCACTTTTCTGGCAAGCATTTTTGTTTTCGTTCACTTCACTATTTTGTCTTAGGGTCACCTTGTAGCGTTGACAAATTTGTCGAAGCCCTAATCAGTCCTTTCTATTTGCCACTAAGCCGGCATTGAGTTGATCACTTCCATCGACTTCATATAGCCCTGAAAGTAAGGATTCTCCAGTAGATGATTTTTCTACTTCTTGGCGCAGTTCTTTTGTATTGTATAGGTTTAATTATAACGATAAAGGATTTGTATTGCAATAAGAGCGGAACCACTCTTCATAAACTTAACCGGCATTGATGAGTACAATCCAATTTTCCATTTTTGGTTCTAGTGGTGGTTTTCCCCTTTTTGCCCTTTATTGACCTAATGGTGGACGATTAATGATTTTGCTGTCCAATGGCCTATCGATAACCAGAAAGAACGGAACTTAGTAGTGACTTATCGCCGGAATGTAGTGTTGATTCCAATGATTTTCCCAATCTAGCTTCCATGGTGTATCAGCGCACTGACGATGTGGCACACCGCGTGGTAACCTGTCTCGGGTGTGGATGGTGTACCTTCGTTCTGCGCGCTCAGGATGCTGTACAACCACCGGCGTCGCTCGCCTCACATATGTCACGGTGCACCGGTCGCGGTGCCCGCCTCTCTGTGCCTCGTCTTCCGTCCTATCTACGTCGGCCCACTCAAGTGCCAACTAGAGCTCTAGTCTCTGCCCTCACAGCCGCCTCCACTAGCGCCAGTCATGCCTTCGCGGTACGCTTCCCTGGCGTCCGCGGCTATGTAGCTTCCACCTTCGAAACCGCTGCTACCGACACTGACACTTCTTCCTGGTCCGTCATAGTAGGTGCGGAAGGCGATGGCCTCCCCCAAAAGCGACCCAAATACCAATCCCCGTTAAAGGTGGCTCCACCGGTTTCTGCTGATCTCCCACCACAAACATCGGAAGTCAGTGCCAATCTGGAGGAAGACGAACTAGAAGCAAAGAAAGAGAACAAAGAAGGGGAAGAATCAAAGCCAGCTTTGGACGAGGAGAAACTCACTAATGGGAACGTAAGTAGCATTCGGATTTATCGTCTTCAGGCTATTTACTGAATGTAGATTGCTAAAGCGTTTCTCACCAGTATTTACATTTCATGTTCTCCTTACGGCTAGCAATGTTTCGCAGACCTGCTTTTCAAAATTTATCTGGGAGAATTCACAGATATCTTTCCAGGAGATTGTTCTTAGTCTATTTTAAGCATTGTGAAGCCAAGTGCTTTGCATTTGGTCTGTTTTTGCTTTACTCCGACGATTAGATCAGTCTGCGGAATCGCTGTAGCCACAACTTGAATTCCATTGCTTTTCAAACTTCTGTCGCCTGGTTACCCTTTCAAGCAATTAATTTTTGATGATTGAGCGCAGGTTCACAAATGCGTTCGACGTGAACCCATGAGTATGTGAATTGGCTCTGCCATTGCTGCTAAAAAGTAGGAATACCCTTCTCGTGCACCTAACTTTAATTACGTAGGCTCCACTGTCTGAGGATGTCCCATTAACGTCAAAAGTCAGTCTGCCTACTTTTCGGTTCCTGTGTCACCGATAACTTAAAGTGATTTTATCTTTACCGAAGTAATTGAAAAAGTCTGGAAGCACGCTGGTCCGCGTCGTCACTGCATTCATTGATGTACCTTTTGTTATGTGAATTTGTTGAGTTGAAGTTGATTTGTGTGTGTTATCTATAGGCGTACTATAGTGGCGTTTAACTCAGTACCCCCTCTAACGTCACTTTGGACATGGGAGCCTTTTGCATCAATATGTCGCAGTCATTCTCTACATCGCTAGCTCACCTTGGCTCTGCGTATCATTTATCTCAGTATACCGATGGATGGGCAGAAAATTAATTTGATCCTACTAAATGTGTCATTACGAAATATTTTTGACTGCTGCATAGATTTCCTATTTTAGGCGTCAGTGACCTCCGTCTCTTTCGTGATCGAACACTTGCCTTGGCCATAGCAAATGTGACTAAGTTACTGTCACTCGCAAAATCAGATGAGAACTGTTAGAATGACACTGCTTCGTAGAGAGAGCACTCCCTTTTTTATCCATGTTTGAGTTTTGGAAACGTTGAAAAGGTACCAAACCATGCATGGCGTATCATTTCGAGCGTATTTTGAACCGTTTTTTACCTCGTATTTTTGTACCCTTCCAACCCATCCATTGTATGCGCTCTTTTCAGTACTCAGGATTTTTCTTCGTCTTGAACAGAGTTTGCCGACAGGTCTCACCATCTAGCAGATTTTTACTGTCGGCGTTCTTTAGATCGTAGGATAGGATACTATGTTTGCAGGGCTGTGGAAAAAGTCGTATTGCCAAGTTACTCGTGTTGGTCAATATCTCGGATTGTTTTAGGAGCCAACACTATCACCGCAGCCGGCAACAGAATCGGAAGCCCTTGTGAAACCGGAGTCACCCTCTCCAATGGAGCAGTCACAACCAGAGGAACAACAGCAGGAAGTGGAAAAGGTTGAAGAGAAAGAAACTGAGAGTGAGACAATAAAAACTGAGAGTACAACCAAAGTTGAGGATGAACAACCAACGCCAACACCGCAGCCACGCAAGCGAGCTACAGCGACAACGCCGATACCAGCTCCTCTGAGAAAGAATATAGTTCCCAAGGGGGTATTTGACGTGCCTTTGGACTTACCTCCTTCACCGCCTCCATCTTCTACCACTGCAGCGGATGGCACCAAAAAGCCGGCCTCGACTCGAGTCTACGTATGCCCCATCTGTGGCGATAACGCACTATCGAGTCTGCGTGAACGGGATAAGCATCTGCAGGTGGAACACACGGGAGAATTGGTCTTCCCATGTCAGGTGAGTCAGGGGAGTCATAACGCCTGTTGTCTCAAAAAATTTCTGGCACTGGTAGTAGGTTGTATTAATTTTATAATGCTTTTGTTTATTTCCTCAATAGCTCTGTGGGATGGCGTATCCTGTCTACATCGCCCTGCGTCGTCATGCCGTACTGAAACATGCTGCCAACTTCGATGCAGTACTCTACGGACAGCCTGACATGGAGCCGGTAGAGTGCCCTTATTGCGAGCTGGTAGCCTTCACCTCACCCGAGGTACTCCAGCTCCATTTAGCTAAAATTCATCCAGAGCAATTTGAACAGCAGGCAGTGGTCTCCGCTGTCGCCTCCGCTCTTGCTGCGCCTGACTCTGACTCAGATGCTGGGGGCGGTGGTCGAGGCGCCGATAACGATGATGAAAACGACAAGGACTGGGAAGTGGAGAATGGATCAAAGGGGGGTGGTGTCTCCAGTGCTCCAGCTGCCAGCGCTGCTTCGGTCATTGCAGCTGCCACTAGGCTTGAAGGTGTCTCCGGAGTGAGGCGGGGCAGGGGAAGAGGTGGTTTTTTTTTCCGTTACATTTTTAACCTTTGGTAATCCATTGGGTTGAATAGACTAATTTGGCTTTTTTGCTCAATTTGTACTTCGTCTCTGTTTTTTTCTGAACAGTCGATTGTCAAAGGTTCTAAGGCTGCCAGAAATTCTAGTTTTATGTGTCGCCAGAATAAGCATCTTGGCAGACCTCATCTTGAAACCTTCGTAATTATCAATGGTTATTTTGTTTAATTTATCACTGCATCACCGGCGCAACTTGGTAAGTCACAATGTACTGCCATATGGCATTGGAAGTGAAACCTTGAAGGAATCTAAGACGTTTTTTTGCCGTCTATTTGAAGGACGAAGGGGCCGTTCAAAGTCTCTAGGCGCTCCAATCTACACGCAGGCAGATCTTTTGAACGACCCAGACCTATTGGAAAGTGTGGAGAACTCCCTCCAGATGCGCAGGTCCTTTACACCGGGACGTCGAGGGCGTGGAAGGGGAAGAGGTCGTGGTAGTGGCGGTGCCAGTGCACCGCGCGGTCGTGGAACAGGGCGTCGTGGACGTCCAAGGGGCTCCTCGCGTGCTTTCGGCATTCATACAGCGGCGTCCGCGACAACAGTAGCCACTCTCCACCAGTCTATAGCGTCGCTAACGCAGCAACAATTGAACACGTGCACTGTCATCACTGGCTCGTCTGAACACTCAGTTGAGGGTGTTGCGATTGCGCCGACCTCAGTGATGGATGGAATGGAACTTCCACCGCCACCAAATGCGGTTAGTCCACTGGAAGTGATGCTAGCTCAGGCGTCTCCGGACCACGCCCCGGTAACTTGTCGTCTATGCGGTCCGGAAGCCCAGGTTGTCCTGGACAATGCCAAGGAGCTGTACATTCACATGGAATTGGTAGGTTGCATGTTTGACGTTCTCACATAAACTGCACGTAAGTATAATGAATACCCTTTTTACTATTTGTTTGCTGTTTTTATTCTTGTCTAGGACCACAACCCGGAGTCATCTTGTGAGCAGTTGGGCTGTCAGGCCTGTGGCCGTATTTTCTTCGGTCCACATCATCGTGGAGATCTGATCGGCCACATTCGCGTGATGCATCAAGGGCAAGAAGAGGCAATGCCTTGTCCTAACCACGCTGCAGAGGGCGGTTGTGGGGCCAAATTCACTTCCACACGTCTTCGTGATAGCCATCTGCTGGTGACAGATGCTCCTGGCTGGTCGTGTCCACTTCAGTTAGCCGCTGAAAGCCTCCAAGCTGTCACAGAGGTCGCAGAAGCAGGGGGTGCAGCTGCTGAAGCCTTCGACACAATGGTTTTAGCTACAGAAATTGCAGCTGATGCAGTTGGGCAGATGGTTCTAGCCTACGGTTGTCCGCTCTGTTCAAGAGTATTTGTCGGACAGAATTGCACCGCGCGGTACCTGGCGCATCAATCGCAATGCGGAGCGGCGGGAAGTGATGAGGTAGTAATGATGGAATCGGACCAGCCGCACTCGGTGGCGCTGACTGCGGCGGAAAGTACTCAATAACAGTAGTGGCAGCAGCCTTGTCTGTGTAAATAACTCGGCGCAGCCGATTTTTTTATACGAACTTTTCGTGCGAGAGTGTGGCATGTGGTATGATTGTGTCTTGACATCCTCTCGATTAAAGAAAAAATTGCGCTTGCGGCAAATCTATCCCTCTCTCTGTTCCTCTCCCCACTCTCCCAATGTCTCTGTCTGTGTAAGTAAGAACGCGTATGTATGTATGTATTTGGGCGTTAAAACCACACTGCAACTGCTGCCACCACTCTCATTCATTGCACCGACCATTTATTGCGGGGTCTTTTTTTTCTATGAAGGATGAATGTATACCAACAAAAGTAATCATTACTCAGATTATAGCATTCCCAGAGGTGACTTCTCATTTTCCATCTCTCTGTTGGCCCCGGCTCATCTCTTGAGGAACTGGGGGTGTGGACTTCGATCCTCTAGATCTGGAAACCATCAATTTTATTTAGTGAAATGCAAATTTTTGTGCCACTTTGAAATAGGTGGGAGAATGTGAACTCTCAAGTACTTCTGCTACTGGTTGTCCCTATTGGTGATGGCTTGGGTGTCTTTTTTCTTTTTGACCTCTGTTCCAGTCGGCTGGATTGGGAATTGCTGAAAACATAATTGTTAGTCACGAGAACCGGCATGATCTTGCATTGATCCTAAGGGGATGTCGTCGCGGTTTTGCATTACATTTGGCCGTGGAAGGCGGAAGGGGAAGGGGAACATTTTCGTTGCAGATTTTGCTTTCGCTGGAGGTCTGGTCCCAAGCCCTTGCTATCCTATCTCTTGTTTTGACTTTTACATTAGACCCAAGGGGGTGAAGAGTATCAATCGCCTTCTGCTATTGCGTATGGGTAGTTACTCTCTAGCTGGCAATAACATCCCAATTAATGCAGATGCGGGGCGGACCATGTTGTGATCTGTTTTTGGCACGATGACCTTAAGTCGGTGTTTTAGTAGACGCTGTCAGAGAAAGCAGGGTGTGAAATTGTGCGATACTTTAGTCTTTAGGTTATAGGGGAGAAACGCGAAGGACTATTGCAGAAAGGGTCGTAGGATGACTCTAATTTTGTGATTAAACTCAAAAAAGAATAGCTTTAATTGAGGTATATAAGGCGCACAAATGTAATACTTTGTTTATGGAACCCTCTAATGTCTGGGCCAATTCAATGCCTTCTCTAACTGGATGAAAGTCTCCGGGGTCCACACGGTACCAGGACAACGTTAATTTTATGCTATTATGGTAAATTCGACATTTTAAAGTCTGTCACAGTGCCTAAGGTTTTAGGCCAAGTAACAGTGTGTGTTCTTATCATTAAAAGATGGCTAGTGAACTGAATAAATTGTGAGGAGATTCCATAGTGGGTGGTTCCAGGGGAATCAATTATAAAGACGTTCATACAGTTCCGAGCTTTTTGACATACAGGATTCCAGGCAAACGATGCCTCATAAATGTGTGGCACGAATTGGGATTTTGATCATTCTCAAATGGGATGATTAGCATCCAGTTTAATTTTATTATGAAAGATGATCACCACCAATTAGGTTTATAGTCATTTCGAATTACTCATTTGAACTGACAGAGTCTTCAAGGCCTGGTCCTGCATTTAGCTGTACGTTTTGTTGTTATTTTTCTTCCTTTATGGAAAGAGATGATGTGCTTCCGTTTGAGGAGCGGTGGAGCCATTGCTATGAAGGTAAAATCATCCGCACTGAAGTCATTAACTTTATTCGCGTCTTCTTCCAGAAATCTATGCGCTTACCGCCACTCGTTATACTAGGTGGTTTCAAAACTTAGAGCTAAGTTTTAATGGTAATTATTTGCAATAATTTACAACCATAGCCCAAGTAATGACCCTTGTTTAGGAAGCTATCATCCTATCCACTATGTGCTACGCCAATATTTCACAATTTGAACCAATGTTGTCAGAAAAGCAGGTATTTGCTAAAGCTACATTGGTTTGTATACACCCTTTCTATTGGGCAAAAGTTAGGTGTTGGACAAGTGCTTGATTGTGCGATTTGTCTGTACTTCATAGCAGAAAAATGTTCTGGGAAAGTGCAGCTGTTCCACCCCAAATAACAGAAGTAGTTTTCTTTTTTTTTTCGTGCTAATCAATTCTTAGGAAACGTCTCTTGAGGAGTTTTTGGATGATGACTACGTTATACAGCATGTTATGGCTCGGTGTACTGAAGTCATCAATTAGTAAATTCGAAATCTTGTTTGGCAATTGCTTTAGCCTCTTAAACGCCAATCGTATATCGCATCTCATTGATTTGGTTACTGATCAGTCAAACATTACGTTTGACGCTGTTAGATTCAAGTAAGCTTTCTGGTCTTTGAATGCGGTGTTCTCAATTGGTTGTTCAATGCCCTTTATGTGTTTGATTAGTATGTTGTGCATTTTTGTTTCAGTCTGTCTTCTTTATGCACTCGTATCTTATATCGATTAACCACCTACTTTTCTGACCTTCACCTTTTTTACTTTCAACAAGCTGACGCCGAACTTATGCTTCTTCATTTACACTTACTTCTGGAGCATTGAGAATCTTTAGCACTTGTTTTGCCCTCCAGCAAAATTCTGTTGTTTTCCCCCCTAGGCGTCCCTCTGTTGCGGCAGAAATCCTCTCCAGTGGTGTTCCTGCTCTAGTGGACTTTCTCGTCTCCACGGGCTCCCAGACAAGTGCCGGTGATGTCGATAATGTCCTCCATCCCGGCCCTATGCCATTTGTGGAAAGTCTGTTGAACTTTCTAGACGCAGCTGCTCCACTCAACCCCCTTTCCGCCAGTTTCTTTGTCAAAATCATGACCAATCTGCTCTACTCCAAGGCCTCAGAGGTGCGTTTTGACTTCAGAATGGTTTTGTTTTAGTGTAGCCAATGTGGCGGAACTGAGCGAATTTGCTGATTGACAATGTTTGCAATTATCGTTGACTTATCATCTCCTTATATCTTCGATATTTCGTACTTCCTTTCGATTTCTTTTTATTTGTTGCTTTCCTTTTGCATAGCATACCTCACCTTTACTGAATTTAAATTTTTTTGCGTTAATAGGAATAGCGTAATCATAACTAAATGCACTTTTTTTTATTTCGGTTGGCCAAGTTGATCACATAAGAATGCGATTTTCTATTAAATAATCTTGGTTTTCGAAGTGTGGCACGATTTTCACTTCCTCTCCAGTCATTTACAACTTTAGTAATACTATGTCCATCGCTTTTACTGAACTCATTAATTATGAAGAGTTGAGATGCTTTACTTTGATGGTGTTCTATAGCAGCATTACTTTCAATGTTTATTATGTGTGCTCGTTGTTACTGTTACTAAGTCATCTCGATACTAATCGGGCCACTTTTCTGTACCCATCGCTTCGGCGTCAGGTCGACTTCGCGTCGCATATTAGGTGTCGAAAAAATTCTTGCATGAGTTTGTGTCCTTGTGCTCTAGGTTTCACACTCGGGATGAGTTTGTGCCCTGCTATTAATCTGCATCAGGTTGGTGTAGATTTTCATGGGTCATTTTCCTTGCTAGTGACGGGCTCGTTCATCTTGTATTGTGGCTCGAGGTATAAACTGATTTGCCAATCGCATCATTGTGTTTGCATTCTTATTTCGTTGTCATTGGATTGTTCATCTGTATTTTAAGATTGGTATTTGAAATACTGTTCTTAAGCTCCTTCAACTTGTCTCATTGCTAATTCAAAGAAAGGCAGTTAAACAAGAATCAGTAGACTAAACGTCTGTTTTGTTACGAGGACTGTTTGCCTTTAGTTCATATAGGCGTAATTTTTCCTATGTTTGGGCTTATTTTCCCATAGAAGTTCATTGTGTAGTGGGAAGTTATGTGAAGGACATGAAGGCATTTTTCCTATCCACCTTCAACTGACTTACGCACAGTTATCACTGTGGTTCCCTTCCTTTTCCATGCCCCATATTACCGGCTTTTTTGACATCCATTCAAGGTTGAAATACTCAAATGGTGATCCTAAAGTTCAAATTATCCTAACGCTTAGAGTGCTATGACTAGTTTGTGCTAAAGCGATGCCTGAGTTGTTGGTCCTCACTTTCTTTCCCTCTAAGATGTCTGCTCATCTTTGCACTGATATTATTACATTTTGGTCTGTAGATTTTGAGCACGGGTCAATGTGTCATCATTAACATAAAGGCTATTTTTAAGGTTGGCTGAATCCGTTATGCCCCAGACAACTGATTTCCTTTCCTTTGAATTTATCAAGTTGTTATCTATTTTATCCTTTAATATCCACCCTCTTATCAGAGGACGTCATTTTGCCTGTCTTTTTGCTAGTAACTGAAATTTCTGTATTCTGTCGTGTTGCAATACATCGAAATCAGATCAAAGCACTTACGAACGAAAAAGTACTTAGCGCGATGTGAGTGCAGCTAGCTAATGAATAAACTCACGTCAGTAAGGAGTTTGAGTAGGCAGTTTCCTTCTGACAGCTTGTTCTAGTCCTTACCGTAAGAGGAGTAAGTGAGTGAGCCACAGGTTATTAGGACAGTGTAAGTTCATTTATTTGCAATTTCGCATAAATTGACCTCCTTGTTTCACGAATTCCAGGAGTTTCTCAAAAGTGGAACTTTGGACGCATGCAATCGCATATTTGATGTGGTTGACAGGGGCCTAAAACCGACTTTAGTGTGCTATTCGGTCCTACTCTAAAGTATCATCACGATTCCATGCGGGTTAATGCCAATGTTCTGGTACATTGCGTTATTTTTTTGCTAGCCGAATCCAATCGCTTTTCAATGAAAGTGAGATTTTGAAGAATGGACAAAGCACTGTATGATGAATGCCACACTATAATATGGATAAATAGACGTTAGGGGAGCAGAATTCCCGTCATTAGTTCTAGAGTTTTTCTGTTTTGAGCTGTAGTGGTCCAGCCTTCATACCCAACGTACGTGAAGCCACCGAAAGGGCGTCATTGCGTTTTTGAATGTCCTTCATCTTATGTTTGTAGTTTTTGAATGATGAGCTGGCAAAGGGCTTCCAAATCTCGTAAACTTGGAACTACCAATACTGTTAGTCAAGGTAACGTAGAAAGTAGTGTCTGATATGCTCAATTCCTGCATCTCATAATGAGAACTAGTAACATTCCAAGGGCATATTTTTGAAGACCAGAATGCTTGTTTGATCATCTCATTTGAGATAGTCGTCGGTACTATTCGGGAAGCTAATTTCGCTTTTATGCAACTTTTATTCCACTCTCGCCTTTTATCTCCTAACTGCCTCCTCTCCTTCGGATGTGATCTTGTGGTTGTTTTGTGGTGACGAAGAGAGCTGAAGTTTTCGTAGTCTTGAAAGAAACTTTATAGGAAAAGTATGTAGACTGCAGGCGAAGACAATCATCAGAATCTGCAAGTATTCTCTAAACGAACAAGAGTTTAATGCCCATCTGAACGTAGTATATCCACCTCTGGATCATTAACTGCTTGATTCATATCACTTAATCAAAGTATGCCCCTCACCCTCCTTCCATCACAACCTACACGCCCTCCAAATACTCTGCAAAATATCCGCAACAAAGGGACGCACAGCTTTGGGACTGAGTGAATTTTGTTCAAGAAGTACTAAGACTGGAACTGCGCTTGCCAGGTCCAATTAGTGTTCCATGAATTGAGGGTTTTAAAGTAGTGGACACATGTGTGTATGGACATCAGCAACCGGCTGCACTTGGCATGCCTTTACGAATTAAAACAGGTGGTTCAGCACCATAGATGGGATGCCGTGCCCTGCATCCATGTGCTTCGAAGGAAGTGGACGAAGGTGAAAAGTGGGTCATATAGTTTTGTTCAAACCGTAATTTTTCTTCTCAACTGACGGCCCCGTTTCTCATCAGACCTTTCCAGTCCAGCAGACGCACCAAACTATAAAAGAGCATTTAATTTAGTCGAGAAAGTACATTGTATGCGCTCTGTGAATAAGTGACCTTTTGGTTAGCAAAATTGTGATGAAGTTGGACTTCTTGTTTCACTTGTGATAGTGTAATTGTTTTGTCCTGAAGTAAGGTACTGCATTGTTTGCTACTTGCCCTGATTGCGCATGTGACCTTGAATGGCTATTTTAGGACTGCGTCTTACCCCGATAATGAAGACTGTGACCTTTCTTTCTCCTATATGGCACCATTCAAGCATTGAATTAACCCGAAGTTGTCCTGTTAACAATGCACTATTGGGCTTCAAAGTGGCGGTTATAGTTCTGTGTTGTAGTTCATAGCATACAAATTTTTTATTCTTAGAATTAAAACTGACATCTGCTTAATTTCATTTACACGGAAGTAGCAAATTATAGGAAAGGGCAAAATTAAGGTTTCATAGGGAGGAAGTTTGGTTAGAATGGCCTGAAAATTTAATACTCAGCAATGCCAATGCCAGCAAAGCGTTAATTTCACTTCGGATTAAGGTCAACCTTTATATTTAAGGCTTTTTTATGGGTTCTGAGGTGCTGCTACTTACTGATTTCAGTAGGGTAGAGATGCATACAAAAATGGAAGTTGGTGAGCGAAACGTCTTTGTACTACTAGGATGCCTATGAGTAGTATAACTCTTTCCCCTTGCAGCTGGTGCCATATCTGCGAGCCAGGCAGCCGGATTTTCTCTCCACCCTGTTGCGTCACATTGAATCGCCGGCAGTCTGTGAATTGCTCATTGAAATGCCGCACCAGGATAACGGTCAGCAGCATGCTGTGGCTCAGGTAGGCTTGGCGTGCCACCCACTCTTAATACTGCTAAACTTGTTTGCAATCCTCCCGGCTCTTTATGTACGCTGCCTACATCTATACCACCCACAGACGGCTCCACTCTCCTCCAGCATCACCTGTGTGAGATTGATACTCGTTCGGTGTGGATCGTGTGATTGTGTGGTTTCACCGCAGCAGTGCTTTCTATTACTGGTGCGGCGCATAGCACGATGTGTTATAACTTTCAAAATATCACTACCATCGTCTTTCATCCAGGAAATTTTTTAATTTCCTATCCACTTGAACATTTCCTTAGAAAAGGCGGCGTTGAGTGGAATTCGTATAATTATTCAAGCTTGGTGTATTCATAATATTTTTATTTTGGGGTGGGGGGAGGGGAGTTTTCGAGTCTCAGGTGATTTTGATGTAGAAGTAAGGTTTTCCGTCTGCTAAATATTTTAACTTGTAGACCTCATTAAATATTAATCCTTTCTCACTGCTTCATCATGGCTTGAATTCAAGTACTTTCTTTACTAGTCTTCTTCAGTACCATGTTTGCGGTTTCCGACAGCTATTTTTTAGGATTCATGTTAGGTTATTCCTGCATTGTATGCACCTAAGGTCACTACTGCTTTCAGCTTACTGGAACATTTGGCCACTTAAGTTCTGACTGCTTCTGCTGGCAATGACTCATTCCTTTACATATACAATGGCACATTCGATTAGTTTATGTGTTTGTTCCCATTTTTAAACTGGCAGCTTTCATATACGGAGCAATTAATTGGGTCCCTTTTGACTTTTTGCAACTTAAATAATTACTAAGTTCCTGGAATCGTTTTGTCTTTTGGCCTATTAGGAAAAGATTGAGGTTGGTCATTGCTTTTCGATCATCGGGGAACGGTACAAATGCTGTTCGCTTGTATCGTCCGTATGATTACACCAGTCGTAAGGGCGGGTACGACTTTAACCCTCTGGTTTAGGAAGTTTAGTAGGCAATGGTATTCATTTACTCTGCGATTGGTTCGGCTTTTCAATCCTAATCAGCTTCAAGCAGTATGTTTCTTCTTCCTACTGTTGCCTCGTTACCTCCCGGTTGATCTTTTGCCCCTACTTTAGTGGTTCCTGGATTGTGACATTATCAACAAACTCCTGGATATCCTTTCGCCGAAGGAAACGCCGGAGGTGAGTTCTTGCTACCTTGATTAGCCCGCTACGATAAAATAAATCTTTGGAGGTCATTTTGATGGAATTTCAAATCAACAAGTTTTTTAGGCAAATGAAATTGTGAATGCCCATTTGATGAAGCCTCTCGAATTTGAACAGAAGTTGGTGTTGGAAGTGAGATCCGATGCAGCAATTGTAACCGACCTCAGATTCCTCGAGCTCATAGTCTTAGCATTTTTCTTGGCTCCTTTCCATGCTTAGAGTATCAGTTAATTCCTAGTAGCTATTGGTATGGGATAGATTTGCTCTCATTCGCTGGTAACAGTGACTTCTCGTTGACACTGCACATGAACGTGTCCTTCAGATCTATTTACTGCCACACAAGGGAAAAGTGATTCTCAGGCTCTACACCTTGTAAAGGTCTGCCATTTAACTCACCTGCTTCTCAAATTGGTATAGACGTAGTTAGTGCCAAATCAAGAGATCAGACGTGCATTCTCTATTATCTAGGTCTTAGCCAATCTGTTTGCAGCACGCCATTTGGTGTGCGTGACAATAGTGGTGGAAGTGTTGATTAACTTCCACTTGTACTGGTTGCGTTGTTGAAATTGTGATGTTGCTTACGACAAGGTCTTCAATGCATGATTGCGATGATTCACTTAGGCGTCAAGACATAAAGTAGTCTTTTTTTTGGAAGTAGCCACTGGTAGGGCATGAAGTCCCACTTTCCTTTGGGAGTTCTGTCCAGGTTGTCTTTTTTACCATTCCACCTCCTTTAGCACTTGATGTGCAGCTTCAAATAAATTGTAGGCTAAAACTAATCGGCATTAGGCTGGTTGTTTCCATTATAGATGGGCTCGGCTGCATTTCATTTGAGCGCACTAAGGTCTCACACTGAAACTGGTGACGTTGATGCTTCTTTCCATTTCAACAGCAACGCGTTTTTATTCTAAAATGTGATTGCTTTCTTAAGTGGAAAGTGAATTCAGGTACGCTGTGTATCCAAAGTAATGGAAACTTGAATTTACCCGCGTTACTAATCGTTGCAGCCCAGGCTTCTTGTCTATTTGATATTCTCGACATTTAGAAAGCTTTGTAACATGCATCTTCGGCGAAGAACGACTGCTCCATTACGGAAAAGCGCAAATTTTTGTTTTGCTCGTGAAAGTTGCAGGGATAAATGATAAGACCTGTTTACACAAGCGCAACATGTACTGCGTGATCAAACGGGTTCGTGGAGTTCTTGATGTAGCTCACTCCACCGACTTGGTGTAACACGTAGTAAATTATAAAGTACGCGTATTCGTTTATTTGTCTGTGGGTGTTCTTAATTTGTGCCCCGAGTGGACTGCTGGACTTGAATGAAAGGATCGCGGTCAAGAAAACCATCTTAATCAAGATAATTCACTGTTGGAATATCAAGGTCTTCCATTGATATTTAACTGCCGTGTGAGTGGTGGAACAATTTGTTTACACCCGGATCAGTTTCTACTGCAAATCTGTGAAACACTCATTAATGGATGTAAACATGTTGTCATAGCTGTTAATATGTCTTCTACTTCTTTTACGCTTTTAACACGTGTGCACCGAATAAGTGAGCAGCGACTTTTGCATCCTACTTCAGCATTCGTTAGGCAGGTGAACGTGATAATGTCAACTCCCAATCCTACCATCGGAGACGTCTCTTTATCCCCAAGACATCTGGCTGAATCGTTTGTGGTGTACAACAGCCATAATTGTTACCTCTTCATATGGCTGGTAACATTGTGGCTGCGACCGGTCTGTTCACTTCACCACGAACACGTGCCAGTAGAAAACTTTAGAAACAACAAGGCGTAGTTGGTCAGGAGTACTAACACTTTGTTCCCATCAGGCAACTCAAGAGCTCATGCAGCCCTAAAACTTACTTAAGGAGATGATGAGATGAAGAGAGAAGTGGTGCTTTACTTCTTCCTAATACTCCCTTAATGCTACTTCTTCATTTCTTTGCCAACTTTACTTGTCGGCATTGAATAATCACAGGGAAAGTGTGGTGGCTAGAGCTAGACTTTTAATTATTGGAGAAAAAGTTGTAGGAAGTTTGAGGAAGATTCGTGCATGGGCTGTTATTAGCCCTTTTCAAGAATTTTTCTGTAATCATATGGCTTTGACTGTGGAGTTCTTACTTGATCACCCATGCAGTACGATGCAAAGAAGCTGTACTTGTTCCATTTTACCAGCGCGGAAGGCCTTTCGCTCTGAACAGGTGTCACTTCTGACGACCCAACTTATCCTGTCTAACCCCTAGTTGCGTTTGGAGAGGAAATTCTCATTCACGCATCAACAACTGACTGTTAGGATTTCCTTTTGTGTTCTTAAGTTTCACTATTTCCTCGGCTTTTTGGCCAGTTCAGGTAAAACTGGGCGTCTTGCTGCATTAGCCTGTAAAGAAGGCTCCTAACCATCGCAGGGCCATCAAACTGCATGCCTCCTGCTACTTCGTTTTCGTCTGAATCAGCATTAATAAAATGTTGTGGTCTTTAATAGTTGGGTGGGCAAGTGAAAGAGCGAGGGAAGGAAATAAATCGTTGGGAAAAGTTGCTTTGCACGTCCCAAAGCCTGTCTAGAGTATAAATAGCCTAAAGTCTGTGCGCGTTTGTTTAGCAGTGAAAATTTATCCCTAGGAGTAAATAAAGCTTATTTTTGAACTTAGTGTGTGTCTCTTTGTGTTGGGGTGTTGCAATTTGCCTGGTTAATTCGACATTCTGCGAGGTTCGCTTCACTTGCTTTGATAATTTCTCCACGGAGAGTGAGTACGCTGGAGGCATTGGCGGTCATACATAATTTTTAAACTTCATTCCTCTCTACGTGAACGTTGATGCTCCCGGTCTCGATGTTTAGCGTTTCTGTTATCCTAGTAGAACTTTCAGTAGCTTGGAATTAGTTATCATTCACTTTGGCGTCATGAGGGTATGGAGTAAGTATTGAATCTTCGTAGTAGTCAAGTCGTCGGTTGTTGCTTCTATTGCG
>UYWX01000253.1:0-22353 GCA_900622495.1 Hydatigera taeniaeformis
TAGTCCTTAAGGCGACAGCCAAGACTGTCAATGATAATAGACTGACCAGTGCCACTGCTTGACAATGCGCCTAATTGTTTGGTAATGCGTAGTATTCTATCCTGAATATGGCAAATTACTGTTATTGTACTCATAACAGCAGGTAACTATCGTATCAACTATCATTACGCCGCTTAAGTCGGGTTAAAGTTAATGGTTGAAAAAGTGAAGCTAAACTACTTATCCTAAAAAAATCGACTAGTGGTAAGATTATTGTTCCCAGCCTGCCTTGGAGAATCAGCAATTTATTGCGGCATTCACCTTTTGTTTCCTTCAGTCGGTTAATCCTACATTTGGCAGCAGGAATGCGGCATCGGAAATGAGGCATCTTTGCGGAATCAGAGAAGGCATGTGGGAAACGTCCGAAATTCGACAGTTTTATCCAACATCCGGACTGTCTGCTGTCACAAATTTGAGACACGTAGAAATGGATGTAAATGGGTGTGTCATTACAAATTCTGAGACAAGAATGGGTTGGCAGATGAGACGAGTGGTGAGGCCTTCAACAGGTCTAACAAAGCGTGAAACTAGTATTAACCATCGCATTAACCGAAACATGGAGTAAATTAATTGTTTTAGAAGTTTAGAACAGAACAACACCATTCCAACACCGAATTAAAGTTCAGTCGGCCTATCATGCAGTGAAGAAATTACTGCTCCCACCAGCTAGTGGAATGGCAACACTCAAAGCTCACTCTACAAATGCGCGTGACATTAGTTTGAGGGGCGCAGTGGCAGTTTTGGACAGCTAATTCTCAAAAATTTTTATTGACAAATGCCTGGGTCCCAAATTTTGGAATTGATTAACCGAGTTTACTTAAATTTTTTTATCAGTTCATTCCTTAAACGATAAGTCAAGACTTTGTGCTAAATTGTACTGCCTTCCTTCCATGATGTGTCAGCATGAAGGATCACATGCACGAATGGGAATAATTTAAGCCCCCAAATGTCAAAAGTTTGTTCAGCAGGCTTTTGAATCCTAGGTTTGGATGCGTGCGTGTCGTGTTACTGCATAGTCGCCTCCTTCATTGTCGTTGGAGGGTTGTGCACGCCGAAGGTTCAACATTCATCGGTGGAAAAGTCGTCGCCTGCATACACCTCGAAACATAAAAGAGCATTCAACTGGAAAGGTGGGACAAGGGACGCCGCTTTGAGTGTACGCGAAAGGAATACTTTGGCAAGGTAATGAATGAAAGCAGGATTTTTCATGGCCATTTAAGGAAAGCATATTAAAAGCGAACTTCATTTGGCCTTTAACCTTTTTTCTGCATATTTTTAAAATGAGGTTGCAGCAATTGTGCATTTTGTAAGTGTTTTCGTGGCATTCGTTAGTCAAAGTAAAGGGTGAGGATAGTGAGAGAATTTTCATTTTCGGTCTGGAAATGCAGACTTAAACAACAGCTCATCATTTAAACAACTCCTATAGCGTTTGGAACCGCATGGTACCGCCTTATCAACAGCCTCAGCACCTATTTAAAATCGCAACAGCACAGCATCCTCACTGCATGTCAAGGATTCAATCGTTAACTTTTGTTTTACTTTGACAGCCAGAAGTGATTAATCAGAGGTAAGTCCCTTGTGAATGACAAGGCTCCAGTGGGGTCGTGATCTAATTCATGGATCTGGTCAGAAGAGTCGTTGCTCTACTAAAGGCCATTATTTTTTTATGTCTAAAATTGTACCAATGAGTGAGATTAGAATTCCAGTATACTTCAAATTGCTAACCGCCGTTTATACATTTCCACACCTCGAAGATTTAGTATTTTTGGGATTCAAAAGTGGGTGACGGGTTGCACCATTTCATGCCTCCTGTTTACTTCATGACGTCAGGTGCGAATTGGTTTATGCTCCAAAAAGCGAATTCTGTAATGGACAGAGGTGTTGCTGATCCACTAAACTTCTTTGGATTTTGATTTTGCACCAATCGCTTTGATTCCGTGGGATTGCCGAGGCGGTTCCAGTATTTGGCCCTCTAGTTCGGTAGTTAGGACGTGCTCCAATCTCAGTACAATCCACATTTGTTGTTAACACAGGAACTCTCGTCTGGACATATTCTGCTTTAGGAGCAAGAGAAGTAGAGCTACCCTTCCACAGGATTAAATTTGCCGTAGGAAAACATTAATACTCAACAGTAGTGGTAATTAAGGCTTTAGAAGGTGTATAGTAGAACTCTCAGCACCTTAGCATCGTCATTGCCGGCTTACGTGGAAACTTTGCTACCGGTCACAGTGTCGTCTGACTGCGTAATTTCAAGTGCCGTTTTGTGGGACACTGCGTCTCAGTGTGTTCCACATCAGAGATTCCAGTCCGAAAATTAGACTGTCTCGTTTTGCACACATTTGCTTGTATTTTAAGATTTTATTTCAATGCTAGAATTACGATGGATTTAAGGTGTTAGAAAATAAGGCGCTCCTTTTCCACGAATGGTTGAAGATAAATGTCGGATCAGTTCAGGTGTGGTCAATGTCGATTCTATCAAATGAGCTTGAACGGTCATTTGCTTGGCCCTAGTGGAAAGCGTATCCTCCCTTAACAATCGACACAAAAGCGTCCCCTCATTCGACACTCGCAACCAAGAGGTGAATCAAAGCAGTTGAGTGACACATATAAAGCATTTTGCTCAGACATGGCGATGATCGTGGTTGCACGAGGTCCCGACTCCGCCCCTTGTCAATCGATGCATGCACCAAACATTCAATAACAGCTGCCATGATCACTTAATTGCATAAACAATCTGGTGGGAATCATTGGTTTGCAATTGTATATTCTGACAACCATTCATTGTGTTTACGAGTGTCTGGGTGTGATGTCTACCCAAGGTACGGACATGTGATAAATTTCAAAATACGCGACTCTGCTGTGAACTGTTTCGCGTCATTTTTAATTTCCGACAGACCAAATTTTTGCTTGTACCGGAATTTTTACAATAAAAATAAATTCTTTATGCTCTCATTTTTGCTAAGTTGATATTGATGTTTTATCATTGCATAAATACGCGATTCCTTGTGTCAAAATAAAATATAAATTTGGTATGACCAATGAAAATTCGGATAACCATAAATGCCTTCTAGTTTAGGAACAATCGGCGTTGGTCCTTTGTAGAGGCGGTTTATATTTGGCCTCATAAGTCTTTTATTTAATTACCTACCAGACGCTTTAGAAATTGCAAGTCTGCACATCAGTTCGGAAGCACAGGCTCTAACACGCTCGCTTATCACCTGTTTGACCTCTCCCCCATTTTAACGTGACGTCCCGATTTCGTCATCTGAACCTGAGGTCACAATGCTGCGGTGTGGCTCTCACTGACCTACGAGCACAATGGCTGCACTGCACCGTGTCCCAAACAAATTGGTCGGGTTTAGCTCAATCGAAGACCTCGGTGAGGCTATGGAGTCCAACCTGAATGTTACTTATTTTGGCTTTTATATGCGATTTAGGTGACTGAAACGAGCAAATGACGGCTGGAGCAATGCTGCACGTGGGGGCAGTGGCGCTTGCTTTTCCGCTAGGACCGCAGCAGTGAAAGCATTAATTTTGAATTTGCGATGTGGCTTATACGCCTCCTTGTGATTAGGGCACTTGTCAATTAAGTAACCTGAGTTCATATTAAATCTTGATTAACACCTTTTTTTATTATGATTCATTTTTTTATTGCAATTTGTCGTTCCTGAAAGCAGTGTTTTTGTCCTAATGCGTCAAACATTGCGCTACCAATCGTCCATCAATGACGGACATACCGACTTTCGTCACAAAGACCTTTGTGTTTCCACAAATCCTTTCTCTTTCATAACTACACCTTGAGTATTTGTGGGGACTGACGTCGGGAGAAAATAAAGGATAGGTAGCAAATTTTTTGCCGATTTTGAATGCATTATCCCACCATCAGAACAACGTGAAAGTGATCGCCTTGGCAATATTTATATGTCATTCACAATTAACATATACACTCCATCACTTGCACACTGCTAGGCTATTTACATTTCATAAAGCGGTTGGGAAGTTAAATGTAAACTTCAAATTTAGGTAGTGAGAGTTGCTCGAATACGACTGGTTAAGGAAGGGTTGAACGTATTGCGAAACCAATTTTTAGCTGCCTCTTAGGAATATGCTATTTAGGTCCTTTTGCATTTACCACATTCTCATAACTGGCACGTCACCGGGGCGGAAATAAGACCTTGTCGTTGTTCCAACCACATCCACCAAAGGAGAGTGGGACCACGTGATGGAGAGCGCAAATTTGCACCCCACCAACCACGTGATTGTTAAAAGGTCACCCAAACGTGACGCCGTTGACAAGGCCGGGGAAGGGCTAGATTTGGTGGGCACGTGTGCATTCCAAATTAAATTAAAAATGACACTTTCTACTTCCAAACTTGCCAGACATGCATAAATGATCCGCAGTTAACGAAAAGGCCAGGGCACTGCCTCAGTGTAGAAATACCGTCAGAGGAGACAATTTCCAAAGAAAAAAAATTTAAGAGAATTCCAGATGAATGATACTGTGGTGAAGCAAAGTCTTCTCCGTTTCATGAAATGAATTAAAAAGTACAACTACATGCAAATTTACTGAAACATATCCGCTACTTATAGCCGAAAACATGTACAGCATGCTCAATCATTTTGACCACACACATGTTGCGTCCACTAAACACAAGGCTTTACTGTTTAAATACCGCTTGTGCATTCAGACCTGGGCGGAGACCGAAGGCATCACTGCAAACGTCGACTTTGAAACGTCCTATTCTGTAAAACCAAGTATTTTCTGCACTACTTATTTGCGGCACTTCAACACGGACTGGCATTCGGTAACGTTGGGCAGATTGCGGGTGTCTGAAGAGGAGGTCAGGCTGGTTCAGCTTTGCGCATTGCATTTATCCATTATGACACCTACTTGCCATTAAAAAATAATAAAACGCTATTCTAAGTACTTTTAGTTGATGTAATTTTTGGACTTCACACTACTTTAAACCTTACTTTTGCCATAGCAATATGCAGAACGCATTTCAGTGAGACAAAGGAGCAGCGCACTAACTAAGGCGGAAGCAGTAGTGAGACAGAGCTCACTAGTAAAGTGGCAAATGGATTTCACTCTTCCTTCTGCTTGTATGCTTAAGAGACATGGGTAGGGCAGGACTTTTGTGAGCGCGTGAGAGGTTCGACAAAATTTTTCTAAATTTGACGTTATTTTTTTGACAAGTTGGAACTTTAATCCGAATCAATTAGCAGTGCATTCGCTGCAACATTTACGGCCACGATGGATAAATGGGAGGAGTGAGGAGCAAATTCAGGCGAGAACAAAGCAGTGAATCGGATAGGGTTTGAAGACTAGAAATTCAGTAGCTTAAAAAAGATTTGCTCTGCCATATAGCTGCTTTTTGACTTGAAGGAAATTGATACAAATTTATACATTCTCTGCTAAAGTGCGGTATTGTTAAGGGGGAGGAAAGTGATCCGATTTGACAGAGTGAGCCTAAATGTATCCCATTATGCTACAATTCACTCAAAAGTATGTCTCAAAAGGCTAACAAACATCAATGAAGTGAGCGCAGCCCTCACCCTCACTTGCGGCACCTTCGTCAATTGCCATCAATTTAAACGAGGACGCTAAAAGCAATCCCTCACTTGGCAGTGTCAATTAGGGCTTTTGGGATTGATGCATCCCCCCTACGTCCGTCATTGAGGACACGGCTTTACAAACATTGTTGCGAGATGCTACGGCTTAAATCCCTTCCCTCCTTCCCCCTTCCCCCCTTCCCCCCCCCGAAAGCCCTTTTGGGTGCTTTGGGAGGTGATGAAGTAGACCAGCGAACCTTCCCTTCCCACCCTCCTCATTGCTTTCCATTTTCTGTGACTTTAGGGCCAAGACGGCATCGCAAGACTTTTTCTTCACCAAACACAACTTCTGATATTCATTTATTAAAAATCCAAACTGATTAATAACCAGTCCTTGTTTTGCAACCCAAAATTATGTTTGCCCTTGGTTCTGTTGCCGCTATTCTATGAGACTGTATTATTATAGATATTTCAGGTCATCATACCTAATGCCGGTTGGACTTTTCGAAAAATAATACGCAGGTCAACCAGGCCGTCGATTTTAAGTAAACCGTGATAGTTATGGTGTAATTACAATTAATCTGTACTCACTTGTCACAGTTCATTTCGAGTCAGAGGTGTGAAGTTACTAATGCCAAAATTTTTACACGAAGCAAGATCAGAACAAAGTAATAGTAATAATTAAGAGGTGTCGTTATTGGTGCACTATTAATCTGGCAGAAAGTGTTTTTTCAATTCGACAAAGTCGAGATTTAATTAAATGGTAAAAATTATGCTTTAAAACCTTTGGGTAAGCTGCAATATCAGAATAAATTGATGTCTCGAGGCTCTGTAAGTTGGAATTCCTTACCTTTACATCCTTCCCCAGCATCTCCCCGCGATCGGTTAATGTAAATGTTGAACTTTTTCCCGACTTATAGCCATCATGTCCTTAGGGTCATTTAATAAGGCAATAAATACGAGAAGGAGGTGGAGATCTTCGCCTATACTTGGGTCACAAATGCTGTACCATGGCGTCCAAAAAGCATTAGCAGCGATGATTTATCCATTGTTTCCATGCTTATACGACTTGTTCATAAAAAATCACGAAACGATTGATTTTTAGACGCAGATGCAACTAAGACTTGCGAAATTTTTGCCTCGATGTGCAGCTAGTGGTTCATTGGTTTGTAAAAGACGCTTGTTTGCCAAACTCCCTCAGCTAGATAAATGTTACGATTTGAAAGTTATGTACGATTGAACTCATTTCTTTGGTATAAGGATTATAGCAGGAAGCTATTTTAGTAAATTATACGGCATTGTCATTTTAGCTTAAACAGAAGAAAATTTGGCCAAATTGTTTTGCTTAGGAACTTAGGAAGATTTACGACCTATAATAGAGGGACCTCTTCAGCTTTGCCCTGAAACAAAAAACCTTTATTTATAGCATTAAATGATTACCAAATTTAGCTAAGAGCACCCTACATATTAAAATATATGTTTAATCCCTAATTAAAACTGAACCTATAGACCTTTCTAGCTTACCACAGATAGTTTCGTTCACGTGATGAACTCAAAATGGTGTGATTATCGCTCTTCTAACAATTTAAATGGGAAATACTAGTCACCTTAAGTGCGGAAAAAAATGTTACCTCACCTTCAGGTAAGGAAGATGTTACGGAGTCTACAACACCTGCCCCAACGATGCTCAAATTGCCAGATCATCCTAGAGGGCCCAATTTACTACATAGCCTGGACAAATATGCGCAAATTGTTCCCGAAAGCACCAAGTTTAGGGTGCGCAATAGAGATGTACGCACATAACTTATCGATCGTCCTCACAGAGTGGGAAAAAAATCGATAGATCGACCTCCACGTGATTTGTAGATCGCCATAGTGTTGAATACACATCAGGAGCAGCTGATGTGAATTGATTTTGATTGGGTCGACTAAAATATAAAAGATAAAAGACACCCCGTTCTTTGCAGATTTACTTAGAATTTCAAAGTGCTAGTTTCTCAGATTTACGATCCTTTTAATTTCAAAATATATAGTTGACGTGATTAGGCTACAAGGCCTCATAAACCACATTTTGTGCTTTGGTAAAAAGGAATGCTATTTCCATCAGTAATCTATCTATAACTCACAGCTAAAGCCCTCTCCCGAAAAAAACAATTTTTTTTGGCAAAAATGTCACCGCTTAGACCTTCTTATAAGCCACTGTAAACCTGCTCAATGTCACCTTTGTTTACTTAGTAAAATTGAGATGAAGGCCTTACTAGTAATGCTTTTGGATTGAAGGACTGTATATCACTTCACTGAACTAATAATATACAGAGAATAACTGGTAATGCCGTTGTTTCCTTTGGGACTTTAAAATTTTGCATCAAAAACTAAATCCCACTTACTCGAAGGCACACCCAAAACTCAACACAGGACTGATAGGCAAAATTGTCCAAATGAAGCCGAGTTCATGGATTGTCATGCGCTACTTTGAGCTCTGCTGTGTGGGTATACAATTTTACGTGGAAGCGCAAGTGACATTAGTGTTGCTGCAGCAATTGCGAGGTGCGTGAGCAGGAAGCGAACCAGACTAAACACAGGAGAACTCTGGGCATGTAGCAGTTAAGTCGAGGCGTGAACGATATGTAGACGTTAAAATGGTGATGATGTAATAGAGGTAAGGATGAGTGCGCAAACCGAACCAGCAGACATGGTGGCGTAATGGACATGGTCCGGCAATAATAATGCAAACATGAGCACAGGTATGTGAGGAACAAGAACGGAAAAGAACAGCATTGTTGGGAGTATTGTCATTAGTGTATAGATACGCTGGAATCAAATTTGCAAATAGTAGACTCCGATACTGCAACTAACTACTCGGTTTTGATAAAGTTTTGGGAACATTTGTAACTCGTAATGTACGAGTACACTAAACAACGTTTCTCAAACACTAGAGCGAAAGCAAGTTGCCAACTGGTCATCACATATCCGCTTGGTGTAAGTTCAACATCATACATGGCCAAGGGATTATAGCTTCGTAAACTACACAGACAGATCGTGCGTCTATCGCACAGTCAACGCATGTTAAACTGGTCAGACTGGTGCATCGCCACCTAGAAGCAGATTTATGCAAAGAGCTATGACCGCCTAATACGGTCATAGCCATCTTTTCTATTTTGTAAAAAATCAACAGCGGAAATGAGTTCTGTCCATAGTGAAATAAAGGCTTACTACGAAATTCTGAGTTTAGTGAGAATCAACATATAAGATGACGTTGACCTTTACCTCTAACAACTTAATCCAGTTGAATGAATTCGCAAACCACGTGCCTCTCATACTTACTTGACTTTGGCTTCGTAAGGGTTAAAGATAGTAGTTTTTAAAATTACCGTTGATAAGCAACATAGTAAAAAATCAAAGCATTTCTTAAGTAACTAGCCAGGCAAGATAAGCAAAACCACTGCTACATGAAGTGTGACGCTGTCATTTTTTAGGTAGTGTAAAAAGGGAACGCCCCATCTAAATGATGGGTGTTTTCTAGAGGCGTGGCTCAATGGATTGACGTCAAATCAAATGTTTATAATCCCCTATGCTTTTTTGGAGTAACTTGAATGGCGCTATAAGTCACTTACTCCTGGAGAAATCAAGCACTTTACGGGCCTTACCAACTTTGGCCACGTTGCAGACAGACATTACTGCGATTGACATGAGCTAGTTGTAATACAGACCAACGTGAATCTTCCATCTCAAAACATGACTTTTATTCGTCAAACTAGCTAATTGTCGCTATGAGGAAGCGCTGACTCGCCTGATTTGGTAAAATTAATGTCATTCTTTTACCAGGCATTCAGGTTGGCTGGAGGACAGGCGGTGCCCATCCATCAACGGCGCTGGCGACGATACTGGTTTGAGTCTAACAATCCAAACCACAGCTTGTACTCCCAACAACTAATCGGTCGAGCCAGATGGGAAAGAGTTGCATTTCGATGTCCTTTGCTGGGAGTTCTCCATTTCAATAAGTGGTGACATGGAGCAACCTCACCGTCACCCTGGTGTTTGGAGTTGATGTAAGTGGGACTGCTTGTCACTAGAAGTTTAGTGCACTACGCGAAAAGCAGATTAATTGGAGAAAAGTCAAGATAGTGCTGCATTACAGGTGAGACTACTTCACCGCAGTCATCTGTCTCATGAAAGACTCTTAGGGCTTCTGCATTGTCGTGGCAACGTATCATGCAGTTACAAGTGGTGCATGAGGCCATCTTGGGCCACGTCAGTTTCCCTGCTTAACTAATTATTATTATTATTTATTGGGTCATGTTAATTGTTGGATCGGCAACCTGTGCAGGTCCCAACCACGATGCAAATGCGTTTGCTTTAAACAATATCATCGGTGGATCTTAAAGATTCACCAAGCGTTCGCAAATAAGTCGACTAGTGTGTTTTACACACACAAACACACAAAACTACCAATAATAAAGAAAAAAACATATAGACCTTTCATTTCGCCAATTCTCAAGAAAAAGGCATCGCTCGAGCTTGAAGGGAAAGTAGCCACTTTAATTATTTATAAAAGTCTGCACTAAAAGCGGTTGCGATGCAGCATTTAGGAAGCTATACCTTGGGTCTGAGCGTGGCAAAAGTGAATTGCGCAACAGAATTCCAATCCTGTCACAAAATAAAGTGTAAGGTCTGGTCTTAACATTGGCCAACCAGAAAAGACCAGCAGTTCTTGTAGAATTTTGGATTAAAATAGGAATGGGTAAAGAACAGTAGTGTAAAAGCCTTAAAGATTGCCTTGTTAGACAATTTCTGCTGCCTTGTCTCCTTGTGAATGCGTTTGTGATCATTAGTTATGCCCACTAACCGTGCTAAGCGCACGGTGTCGCGGTCATGTGCCTGGCTCAGACGTCGGCTTTAGGGGAGCGCCACCTGAGGGCTCACTAATCTGATCCGTAGCCTCTAGGCTGACACTGGAGACGACAAGTCATCGTTGAAGCGAAAGAAAACCCAATCCAGTAGGAACGAAATCCGAACCGTTAATTGTTCCTCCACAGATTCGTGTCACATGTGATTTCCCTATATGAAGTTCCTTCAACCTATCATGCGGCAAAGTCGATGAAAAATTTCACAGCTTCGAATAAACTTCCAACATCCTCAATTTACGCAGCCCAGATCGCCAAATGAATTCCAGTTCAAACAATCCAGCATCTATTTTCAGTTTTACAAGTCATTGGCTATTTATCATAAATTTGAAAATTTGTAAATAAGGAAAAGTCGGTTGTAAAATTAGACCAGCAAAATTTTAGCACAACTAACTAACTCTGACAACAGGAATTAGGAAAGTGGGACGAGACCGTGGTTCATCAAAGTGGAGAGATTCTTTCCGAAGTAACATTCGTAATCTATTCGGAGGGTGCTGCTGATAACGACTCTTAGATACACTAGCGCGCATTATTTGACGGCAGGCGATTTCGAATTGGGACGATGAAACGCTTCCTGGCACATATCGTGTCGAAAATGCATCCAGCTCACTCACTCCCTCGTCCAAGCACAAGCGATGTGACGTTGATTGCTGGTACAAAGTCACTTGGAGAGCTCTTTCAATCTTTGCGGCAACGATTTTGCCAAGTCCTTCTTAATAGTTGTAATAAATCTACCTCACACTTATGGACCTTTTAAAGGTGTTAAAATTTAATATGACTGTCTCCTACAGTGCCCTAGTCTGAGACACTGTAAACAATGCAAGGCTCAGCAGCCGCTTCATGTTTGGCAAAGATTAGGGAAGGAGAAATGTCCCATCATTCTGTTTATTTTTTTTAACAGACGTCTACCTTATTTGGTCAGTAGAAAAGGTCAGTAACGGATTGAGGCCTTCGCAAGTATTGAGCCTCACATTCAGAGATATTTGCAAAGCAAGGTTGACTTCCCAAGCTTAGCCTATTAAATGCATAAATGTACAAATAGACATCTTCGTGGTTCGGGGTAGAAACGTTAGCAGAAAATAGCCCTCACCACAAGCTCCTGGTCTATCAACCGTTTTGCAATAAATTTTTTGATTCAAAAATATCTAAGACCGTGCAGAGTTAAAATGAGACTTGATGGTTTGATTGGATTTTTGCCTTGCAGATCGCTTTGCTACTTTAGGTTTGCTTAACAGAAAGGGCAGAACTCATTTTTCTGTGCTGCTACTGGCGTTCATTCAAATCCTGTTGAATACCGACTTAAAGGTAATTGAGGGAGTTGGACATATGGGCCTCTTCGTTGAATGTTTCATCAGACAGTTGATTATCTTTATGAAAGTGTCTCCGAACATGCCTTGTTGATTGCTTTTGGCAACACTCCATGGTGAAAAGGCCATCCAATCAGAGATTTGGAAAAATTGGCTATCTGAATAAAGGAAAAAGAAATAAGCAATTCAAATGTCATAACAAAAGCACAAACACATTCACTTTAAGATCGCAGATGACTGTGGTGAATATTCCGCTTCTCGAGCACTGTAGCGGTTATCGAACAGGCAATCTCACTCACGCCAACTCCTAACAATGCGGGTGCCTAATTTCACCACTTGTAAATGCGAGTGCCCTTGGACAGAGTGAAGTGGACACTGGGAGGGGTGGCTTGATGAGTCAAGATTATCCCCTTTTAGTTAGTCCTCACTTGCACCACTGCGATGCTGCATGAGATCGCATTGGCACAGGAATTGCCGATCGGGAGGGTTACGCCAGTCTGTTCGAAACCCATCGCACTAACCCCATCCTTTGGATGAATATTTGAATTTATTCTGCCTAACAGGCTAAACTGAATTCCAAATCACACCACAAAGACAAGCGGATTGAAGCAGTCCCTTCTCTGCATCTAATTTGCATCTATTCGATGGCTTTTTCGTTGAATTTACTTCAATCGCGTAAGATGTCAGCATTTTACTCCATTTGGCTGCCAAAATGGTGGGACGTTCTGCCATTTTTAGAATTTGCGCTGTGATATTTAGACTGCTGACTATATTGAGGATCCATCAAACAACCGTCTCATTAAGATTTTGTTTTACAAATTTGAAATTCTTAATGAGACTGTATAATGGGGAGTGATTAGATGAGCTGCTAATCTAAAGACACGATTCTGACTTGTGAGCGCAACTTCATTATTTCATTCACAAATGAATGGCTGCGATAAAATTTTGAAGGGACGGAAATGTGACACCAATTTAGTTCCTCCGAAGACAAGTCATCCCAAAGTCAATCCTTACGGCTATAGTAGCAAATCTCCGTGACAACTTACGCACCTCATTCGTCACCAGACAAGCGATTAAGATACGTATAAAAATCCTCATCCTCACTTTCTGGCATGCATTTGTCAAGCTTTTGGATGGAAGAATGTCTGGTTTGGTGATGGTTAGTTAGAAAAGACAGCACTCGCTTCGTAACCTATGAATATGCTTAAATGTGCAGAAACATTTGTTGTTTTGTTAGTGATAGAAGTAATCCTATTGCAGCCACTGCTCTCATCACTACGGTTGTGCTGCTCGGTAATGGGAGTGTTGCAGGATTTCGAGGGCAAAAGAGTGTTTCTCGCCCAAAGGAACGCAAGACTCTACTCAGAAGCATGTCGTACTGCACAAAAAAAGGGCTAAAGGGTTGGTTTGGGTATCAAAAGTGGTGCTTTGAAAATGCATTAATCGGATGTTCTGCAGAGGTCCGAGCATGGCCATAGCACCAGCAGCATAAAACTGGGAGCAAGGAAAGGCTTGCAAAGAGGTGCAACAAAATAATTTAATAATGCCCTTTTAAGGCGTAGTCGAGGGAACCATCTACCTTTGGAATGTCGACTATCCTCCTCAATTTGCGCCGACAGCTTGGCTGGTAGTGTGTTCGCCCCAGCGAGGATCATTGCGACATCAGCGACGTTCTAACCGCTCCTTCAGGCGATTGTGACTGTGTGCAGGACTGAGTGCTTGGAGGGAGCCTAGGCCTTGACGTTTTTCGACTCTCTCCCATGGTGTCTCTAAGAATTGTCGTGTGGACAATGAAACAACAGCTGCACCATACTGTGATGATGAATCCAAAATCTTTTTAGTTGAGTTCCCGTGACAATTGCCTCTTGTCGGTTCCTTCGCCGAAACGTTTCAAAAGGGAGTGCAAGTGCGTAAAAGTAAGACATTGCAAAATGGTTGAAATAAATAAAAAACACTTTATAAGACACTATATTCAAAAAGCCATGTTTGAAACTTGCATACTGGAAGATTAACCCATTTAAAATAAATGTCTGGATTTACCTCACATCCGAAATGGAGTGCCTTCAGTGATAGACATATTTCGTTTAAAAAAGGTGTTGCATCACTAATAAAGAATGCGAATAATCCACACCTCGAGCAAACGACTTCTGCAACGGGACGAAAACGTGCCAAGCACGCAATCCCTCACAATGTAAGGCAAAACTTCGTAGAGGTGCCAGCGATTGAAGCAGCGTTTCACGATACGCATTTCAAATGGCACAGCTTTCCATTTACCTCTGAGTATTAAATCCCATATTCGCACAGACTACATGTGTCCATCAATGCTGAGTCCGACCTTTATGTTCTCGAGGTCAGCTGCTTGCTGCAAAAGCGCCTCTCTCACTCGGACTACGGTAATGTTTACAAAAATACGGAAGTCGCTACACATGCCAAATTGCTGAGGAAGCATCTAAAAAGGAATCAATTTCAAAGAACTTGAAAGCGATCACACTTGCCTTGAGTTTGTACCTTTTGTGTAGGAAATGTTGTCTTCTAAAAAACAGGTGCCGTGATGAAAAGCAGCTCACCAAAGACTGGCCGTTTCTTAAAGATCACCGTTTAACCTAAGCCAACGCTTAGTCGGGACTTTAATCCTTAACTCCATCATTCATTAAGCATAGCCAGTTTTAGCGATGCCCTGAAGTCTTGGCCTTTTAGAGGATGGTTAAGCTATCCCTTAAGCAGTTCTCTGCTGAGTGTGTGAACAAACGGGAAAATCTTAACCGACTCCTCGTCAATGAATTTACGTTGCTTGTTTAATTACTAATCCACAGGTTTGATTCCCATAATCCTCCTACTGGGGAGTCAAAGTCAAGTGAGGACTGAAAAACATAAGCAGTTTGTGATAGTGTGAGCTCACGAGAATGATCTAAACAGGAGTGTATGAACTTCTCCTACAATGGACAACGTGAATCAATTTTGCGTCATGTGAAGCTGCACAGGCAAATCAGCGCCCTCCTCTCCAAGATTTACCATATAATCAGTTAAAACTTTGGTCTTTGGTGAATCCTCTTACGTCGCAAGTGACGGCATATTCATTCAACTGGAAAATAACGAATCATTTGACATGCGCTTTGCTGTGCTTCATCAATAATTTCTGAGAGACCTTTAACGGCGAGACACTGCCGTACGTTGCTGAATGCCCTAGCTTTGGCAGAGCAGTGAGATCTATTCCACTCACATCTTCTGCAACATAAACTAAAGCAAGTCAAGATCCTCGTTTTAAAAGCACATTGAACCTTACCAGTTGCCCTCACCGAAGACAGCATCGCCGAAAGGTTAGGAAGTCATGTATTTGGAGTTAAACGAATTAAATTTAATAGTGGCTGTTTCGTTTTTGCTCACGCGACCGCAAAAACGGAAGAAAATCTCCCAAAATGGGTGTGACATCTTCCTCTTAGGATGTAAGTGGCACCAGTTCTTCCCCCTCCCACTACCAAGAGAGCAAACTGTTAATGGGCGTGAGATAAACAAGTCAATCCATCACTTTTCTTTACAGCCTACTGCCTTCATTACCATTCCATTCCGTTACTCTATTCGAAAGTAGAGGAATAGGGTGAGGCTTAAACAACAATCCGAAGAACTCTCCCATTTGCAAACATGCGCAAGACAGAGTATGACTGCCTAGCCGTAGTATAAAATTTTTAAGCACATCACCTCTCCTTAATTAAAATTAATGTTCTTGGCTTCCTTAAAGGGAGAAAAAAATGGGTATTATTGCTAAAGATATGCCTCTATAAGAATTGATGCTAGATTTTAATCAAAACTTGTCACCTAACCGAATATGTGACGTAACCAAAGTATGATTTCTCTGGTTTATTCTTAAATATCGGTGCTCCATTTTTGATCATATGAAAGGGATCAGTTTTAGGTGAGCTAATTTGTTTAAAAGTGACAGCGTAATTGAACCAGAAGTCCCGAAATAGCTTAAATCAAAATTTTCACTTCGTACAGTATGTGTTAACAAAATTGCGGGAAGGAATACACACAAACACGAGCTAACGTGTCTTGCCTCGACGAGAGCTTTTCTTCAACTTCCACTACCTGCCACAGATTCGTCTGGGCCGTAGAAGTCCCAGCCCTCTGAAGGCCTCAATCGTGAGTCCATCTTAGTGGCTCCTGTCTAAGCACCAGTTGATAGAGGCGCTACTGCAACGACACGACAACTCATACATCCATGGTTGTTGTTGTGACTGAGTCATCGCCTATGTTGAGAAAAGCCGCCCCGTTTAAAAGCATCCCCTTCTGCATATGCTGGGTAAAGGCGACCGACGATGAGGTGAGAGCTAACGATGCCTCAAGTTGAAAGGGAAGCGGAGAATGTTGAGGATTTCCGTGTGCATCTTTGTAAGGGATAAATGATCGCAATCATAAAAGGCGAATGCAAATTATCTTGGGTTTATGTGTTTTCCATACTTTTGGGTTCGTTTTCCGCTTGGTTTAAAAGGCACTAGGTAATGAGAAAGGTGCACGCCTGTATTTACACACCCGCTCACCCACACACGCTTGTGTCTGTTTGAACAGTGTGCATGTTTTGAGTTAATAAATCGTTATTTGAATTTACCAATTTAATTGAAATTTAGAAGTACAAACCATTGTAACGACGGCACTTTAAACAACTGCACTTTTTGCTTATAGAATTATACGTCCAACGTCATCAGCAAGATCTTTCATGCTTTCATTTCTAGCATAAATTAAGCATAACTAGGAGATGTGTGAGATCGGAGAAAAGGCCACAGCATTCTGATGAGGTGGTTGCACCCCACGTATAAAATTGCCTTTCCACACAGGAGGAAGCAATACTTTGCATTGCGATTTGAGAGAATTTACCAGTTTCAAACTGTGTTGGCAATGTGCGAAAGTTGAGGTTATCAACGAATCGATAATGCATCACCTTTGTTTAGGCTCGGAGCTCTTCGCGAGTGCTGAGGTTCTGGAGCTGTGCCAGAAACGAAAAAATGTGCTTAAATGTATTTGCTGCCAGCGTATTACGTGACTTTAACTTTATTCAAGCACCGGAAAAACCATTGACTTCGACTCAGAAAGGGGCATTGGAAGTATTACTGGGTGCAGTTCAGCGCCCATTAGCACCAATGATCAAGTAGGGTAAGAGCAGGCACTGCGCTAATTGGAAGCTAATGGTACCTATGATTTCTTGATAATGTAAGTTTCAGGAACCTTATGCAATTTTATGATTAACCAAATATGGACTTGCATTCTTAAACTAATGATTAATTGTAACCTCTTCCCTTGAAAACTAGACGCATGGCAAATCATTATTAGCTTAATGCAAAAAATGATTTCAATAAGCGTTGAAGCACCTTAACTTGAAGAAATAATACTAATAATTACCTTCAAGTTATTAGAAAACGTGAAATCCTAGCGAGACTTTTACCCAACCCTGGTGAATTAGAAGCAAAGATACTGGTGCAGATGATACCAAATTGTTTATTAAAGAACCCAGTTCGTAGAAAGACCGATGGTACCCGATGGTCAAAATGAATGCAATTTGACCTCAAAATCCACGTGAAATCGGAAAGTGTGAAAGGTTTTATTCGTATCCAACATGAAACCCGCAGTCACAACACCCATTTTTATGCCTCAGCCCCCAAACTAATCAACCCACTAGTGCAAACCGATTACTTGGGATTGTAGGCTCGTGTTAGTGGCGTTGATCAGAGTGAAAAGGCTTAACAAACAAAAAAATGTGAACCCATTTGAGCAGAGGACGTCCACGGCTCTAATACGCGGATTTAATTTTTAGACAATAGCGTTTACGCATGAATTCATTAATGTTATGAAAGTGGCTCAGAATCCGAACCGGCACAGACTTTGTTCACTATAGCCAACGCATGAATCGAGTGAGACACTAAGGCATCTAGTGTGGATTCAAGGTTGCGTAATTCCCCAACCATTAACTGAATTCTGAGGTTTTAAAGGCCGAAAGACTGAGTAGTAACCAGGCTTGCAATTCAAAGAAAAAGGCACTTTGGAGGAAATCAATCAAAAGGGTGTGGGAACCAAATTGACCTTTGATTTTTCAAATCAGTTGCCGAATCACCAAAGTGCGCCACACATTCGTACCCCTCGTGCTTCTGATTGGCTTACAATTGAACCAATGTGTTCGCGAGTTAACGAAAAATGACAACGTAATGACCAATGATATTTTACCACCTACACATGTGTGCACAAGCGCGCAGGTAGGCCATAAATAAGCATGTTTTTCCGCCTTAGGATCATAGTATTGCTCTTGTACGTTCCGGTTGGATGTTTCCGTTCATCGACTCGCGGTACGATCTGGAGGTAGAGTATGCAGACAGCGGTTTCTGTGAGGAGTACCCTTCAGATTGGGAGTGTTACTTTGACTGGATTCCTCCTCTAAACAGGAAGCGACGTCCTGCCGGAGATGGCACCTTCTGCAGTTCACCTGACTCTTCCCCTTTAAGAGAACGCAAAGATCCTCTCTCCACACGGTCAGATCTTCAGTTGCCACGACTTTCAACGTCAACTCCGGTACATTCAGCGCCAGTTTCATCAACTTCTCGGTCTGTGTCTTCTCTACCTCCTGCACCTGGAACAGAACCTCTTGGTGCCTACCTTCTACGGCGGTTCCTAGAAGGTCAGGACAGTAATGCTATTGCTGCTAACCGTGCTCGTTCATCGTAGACAATGAGTTCACCTGATCGGTCCACACGCGTTGCTTCCCTCCTCAGCCAATCTCCCACATCGTTCCTCTACCTTCTCTGATCTTCTATACAAAACTCAACGTTATATGTAAATATCTTTTAGTCCTACTTTTAAAGTAAAATATAGTTTGCACGCATACAAACTTACTTGAAGATTATCTTCCCAAGATGTGAGTCGCGGGTCAATGCGTGGCACCGACCTTGCTGTGTGGGCCACAAAGGCACTAATAAGTTAGTCGACTAACGTCGCTTCTCTAGGCACATGCATCGGGGTTAGAAAGTATGACCAATGAGCAATGCTAAAGTAATTGAGGACATACTGTGGATTAGCTGGCCGATTTTTCCCAAAGTCAGGAGCGTAGTTCACCCACTTAGTAAACTTTTACGCTACAAGTAGTAAGGTGTGTTAGCGCTCGTCATCGGCTATTGCTAGCAAGACAGATGGGCAGAGGTTGAGTGAATTGTGAGCTATGAACTTTGGCCTTTTGCGGGACTAGGAGTTAGGCAATTTGGCAACGGGCTTAATGTTCTACGCCACGGATTGTACTGCGCAGAGTTTGGCCGTTTATTCGCGAAATTTTTGATCTTACACCCAGTTTCTGGATGCGCTGACTGCATTAACAAAGGTCCCGTTCCGCTATCATTCCATTAGCATTTTTCTCCAAGATGGGGCAATTTCGCAGCTGACCTCGATCTCTGCAAATTCAGCCTCAAACCAGGTGCCATTCTCATGGGCACTTGGTACTGATCTTAACTTTTATCACCTGGATGGGAATTTCGGGGATTCACTCGTTTTATTTAGTGTAAAGAGCAAATCGTGGTTAAAAAGGGAGATTAAATGAAAACCAGTTGTTTACATACAATCTGTGAACAAACAGTTATTTGAAATCTTTGGCTAACTGAGTAATAGGATGATCACTTTACTCCTCGAAAGTGCACTTGTAATTCATTCAAAGCAGGAATCCGCGGAAGTCACTGGCAGGTTTGTTAAACTGGTGGGACTCAATACTGCTGTTCAGGCATGAGCTGCTCCCCTTGGGTTGCATGACAATCGTTTTCTGGATCCCATCACACCGTAAGCATTTTTCTCGCAAGTCATGATTTGAGTAAAACGTCTGAACTCCGTTTGGATAGATCAAGTAAACAGAACTGTAGCGATCTTAGGTAATGTCAAATATGGGGTGATATTGAAGTTCTTTTCGCATGACACACCCTATGGATCACTAACAAAGCAGGGTTGTGTGTTTGCACACCTCGATCCTGTACTTTCTAAGGATTCATGGAGCATTCATTACTAATTAATTTGTGCACAATACTTGAGCTAAAATCAAATGCAATTTGTTAGTTTTTTGCACTCTGGTCAGGTTAACGCCTTAACTGGTCTCCTAGTCATTTTTTGCAAATGAATGAGAATGGAGAGGAGAGTCAATTGCAGAGTTCCAAGTTCTTATAAAATGAGGAAGGTAGCATTGTTTGAATAAAGTTCCCCGAAGTCACACCCATCTGTAAAATCATGGAGGAGATTGACTGCGATGGATGCGTGCATAATCAGGCACGTGAAGCCTCGGATACACTTAACAAGTATCAATGAGACCTTCTTAATTTGATTTAGCGGCATCATACCAACCCTCACTTTCCAACATTTCGCCTCTAAGGCGCCTTTCCAATGGCTTGTCAAATTCTCAAATTCATCCCAAATCGTAAATAATTACCGCCACTCATTACAGTGGGTGCTGGCGGATGCTAACGCAGGAGCGCGGTCATCGGAGAGATCACGGACTTTGGCATTGAAATTGATAGTGAGATTACGATTACACCAAGAGTAATTGACTCGTGAAATATAACGACCAGGCTTGAATATAGAGTCGGTCTGAGTTTGTGGGTGTGCACACCCTTAAAAGGGCAATGAAACACTTACTTTGTGATAACTTCTATGCCAGTTTAAGAAAGTGGCAAGCACTTAGCTAAAGTCTGTTTCAAAAGGATGCATTGTAAATATTACAGAAATACAATGTACATAGATGGGATTGTTCAGTAGATGAGACAACAAGCCGATCCATTGTGCTTTTATAATAGAGAAACCTGAAGCTTGGTTGGTATCTGAAAGCAGGCGACATAGCGTCACACACAAAATTGAAGATTTTAGCCATGAAGCTTGTTGCTGATCGACTGGAGCAAGAATGCTGGCATGCAGAGGCATAAGAAATAGCCTCAAATTTGTCAAATGAACAAGGCAATTTCTTGTTGATCAATACGTTAACAGATTTGTGGTCTCAGTCGAGGGATAATTTTTAGAAAAAGTGGAGCCGAGCGGTGACTTAATAAATCACCGCACTCCCGATTAAAATATCAAAAAGAAGAGACCGGAAGACGAATGACATTATTCACATAGAGTAATGCCTTGGAGTATAGCTAGACGAGAATTGGCTTCCATGTTTGAATGGTGAGCTTTGATTTGACTTGTGTCAGTCGGAATGCAGTGAAGGGTGTAGATTGCATAACCGGCTGAGGTTAAACTTCAAACGCCAACAATGAAATGCCGACCATCAAAGAAACGGCTCCTTCAGAAATGGTCACTTCAGAAGCCAAGGAGTTATTATAAATCAGGTGCACCCTTTGGTACCAGGGCCCAGTGATTTGATAGATGCCAAAAGCGAAGACAGGCTTTGGAGGAAGGCAAGGGGATAGGTCAATTCTATTAACGTTCCCTCACTTCGTGTGTGCTGCTCCAATCACAGCCTTTATGTTGTGCAGAAAGTATGAGAATTCTTCATACGCAATGTTATCAAATGGGATGGATAAAGTGTGCTTTGGCCATACTTCCACTCAAAATTGATTTCAGAACGCTTAATTTAGGAAGCAGAAGTTCCAAGAGCTTTGAAGGAGTACTAAAAATCCAAAGTGCTTATAAAATCACGTAGTGTTAATGGTGTGGAAAATACTAGCTAACGCTCATTTTACTGAAGCTATTAACCCAAGTTCATAAGTTGCAACTAAGACGGGGAGAAGTTACTGGGGCTGAGTAATACCGGTTGCCTCATAAGTAGGTGAACAAGTGAGACTGGGATGACTATTAGAGCACGCCCCGTGCCTCATTTCCATCTGGCTGGCGCCAACTCTGTTGTAATTTCAGCAAGTGTCTCACGTCACCATAACAAGTATATGAGTTATGCCTGACACTTGAATTGTCGTCTTATTAGCCGCTTGCCAAGCCAATTAAGGTCATCCCATCATCACAAAAAGCATGCCCTTTTGAAGAATCAGGCTTAGCATCTGACCACCAAAATTAGTAACCTCTGCTACCCAAAAGAGTCATCACAAATTCAGACCAGTTATGAATCATGCCACCATTTCAAAGCACAATTAGTTTGTGGAGTTCGTTGGGAAGATGAGTAATTTGTCTCGTCTAGACGAGGGTTCACTCGTCTCAAAAGCCTTTAAGACGCATTCTGGCGTTTTTGAGGACACGAAATAATAGGGGTAGAAAATAGGCAGCAAGAAAATTGTTCCAGCAACAGACACTTGATCGATGCGATGGGTAAGGTAAACATGATCCAACTGCAGGGGAATCAAGTTAAAAATGGGGGGTGCACAACTGCGCATTAGGTCGTGGAGAGGTCATGCTGTGCCAACAGTCCGTCAGCCACCACCGCGCCGTCGACAGATGATAGGGAGATGCAATGTGCTAGCCACCTAGAAGAACTTCTACATTTTAGAGCCGATTTTAGCTATCCTCTTAACTCGATATTTTCTGTTCTCACCTATTTCCGTTCCTCTTGCATCCTCTTACTTTCATTACTGAATTTAGGCAACCGTTTCCTCCTT
>UYWX01000254.1:0-22291 GCA_900622495.1 Hydatigera taeniaeformis
AGGTTAAAATTTTCTAAATACATGAGGTTTTAGATGCAGCAAAATGGTTGACATAACGAAGAACGGTTATACCAGAACGAAACGTTGGACTCTGTTGCAGAAAGAGAAGAATTTCAAGGGATGCAGACACCTCGTACTTCTCTACATGGTCTTCTATTACACCTAAGGCTAAACTAGTACTTGAAAATCTTCAATGTAAACCTACGACTTCCACTCCTGCATGCATCCAAGCGCTGGAATACCATGAAATTGTCGAACCACGTCAGATTTCCAACTCTACTATGTTTTTCAAAAGTAGAACAGTTCCTTCATTCACGGCATAGTGTTTCCAATTCCTAAGTTGTGTGAATCTTGGCTAAAAGTTAATAAAGCTGAGGTTGGACTAAAAGTCGGCGACTAAGGCTGTGGGAGGGTAATGGAAATGCCGCGACCATGATAGGGATGGTAGTAACACGCAGATCACAATATTCAACTGTCTCGCCGAGGTTGGATGCATAGTATGACTATTTAGTCTTGACGATTTTGGTCCCGAACTAATAATTTTAGCACCACGATTTTCTGTCATTCACTCACCTACTTACCTCATCTGAGGCCGGTTACCGATGCGGACACTGACCCAAGCATAACGCCTTCCTGCTGCTAGTGCAAGAGAAGGTACATAATTGTCAGCCGTTTTATTGTCATGCTAGCATGTCTACCTATGACCATAGGTTTAGTCTTCGTTGAAGGTGAAAATCAATCCTCGTACATTACTTAGCATCCCTCATGGGTCTGAAGTTTGGTTGTAGGTGTTAAATCAGTGGTACTCCGGGTGCATTTGCCTTCCACTTTAGACCTTCGCGTCATGGATGGACGTGGTTCCACCCTACAAGCAAGAGGCACCAAAAACTCCACCTCACGTGATCCTGCACTATGTTGCCTTCAAAACCGCCTGGGATTGGATGATTCTCTTTCTCACAGGCTACACTGCTGTAATGGTCCCATTTAATGCGGCCTTTCGCAGCAAAACCATCGATGATGTCATCTTCCTCGTCATTGACAGCATCGTGGACGTCATCTTCTTTATAGATATTGTATTGAACTTCCATACAACATTCGTAGGGCCTCAGGGCGAGGTGATCTCCGACGCCACTGTTATTCGCATCAACTACCTCAAGGGTTGGTTCATCGTTGATCTTCTTTCCTGTCTCCCCTACGATGTGTTCAATGCTTTTCAACCGGAAGCTACTCAGGTTACTCTCCTTTTACCGAATATCTTTCTTTTCTGCAAATTTGACTTTTTTCATTTTTACATTGAATTAGTTGAAGTGCGGCAAGTTGTAATAAAATATAATATTGTATAAATTTGAGGTTATGAGAACACACATCATTTGTTTATGGCAGTAAAATGTACTTACTTATGAAAGCCATGCATCAAAAGTCGTAGCACTCCTTTTCTCTCCGCTGCACATGCGTAGCGTAACGTCTTAACAAACCACAACGCCTCTAACAGGTGATGTGCGCCAAATAGTAAGTATTCAAGCAATACTATCTTTTTCTGTGTGTTTTGGTACGGGGATTTTGCGGAGACAGTTAAAGTAACAGTAAAATTCATTCCAACGGGATCTCGTCTGGGAAGTAAAGCGACTGAAAGATTGAGGTGGTCAATCCTCCTTTGAAACTCCTCATATCGAGCGTCGACCAGTATTTTTTTTTTTATTAAGAAAATCATAGATTTTTTCCTTCTTATATGGGGTTGCATGTTGTCTACTTCGTTACTTCACTGATGATTATCCACTATCTTGAGTCCGTTTGTGTTGACTGTCAAAGAGTGCAACAAACTTCTGGAGATAAACACAGCCATTCTGTGATCGCTACTTTTTTGTCTTCTCAATTTGGGCACTGTCAGATTTTTGATGGTAATGGTAAGTGGTGATAAGTTGCAGTAGGTAACAAAACAAATAGATTGCGATAACGCTTCTGATCTCCCTTTCGCTTTCATTTCAGAGTACCATAAGCTCGCTGTTCAGCGCATTGAAGGTAGTTCGTCTGCTACGAATTGGCCGAGTTACAAGGAAATTGGACCAATACCTCGAGTACATGGCGGCTAGTCTCTTTCTCATGATATTTGGCTTCGTACTCCTTGCTCACTGGTTGGCCTGCATTTGGTACAGCATCGGCATGTCCGATCTTGAGAACTTCATCCACTACGGCTGGATACCCCGTCTCTCCAGTGATATTGGCCTTACCAGTAAAAACTACAGCCTTTTTGATGCCAAGGTATAGCACTCAGAACTGACTTTTTTACTCTCTATTTGTCATTTTATGAGTACGTCCAAATATTGCTCCATCATGTGCAAAAATGAAGATGGAAATGTTCTCATGCTTAAGGGAATATCTGAATAAGCAGTTTGAGCAAGGTAAGCTAAATGCTTAAAGGCTCGAGAAGTTCGTTCTCTATCGTTGGTCCAAAGTGTTCCTGTCGTCAAGTTTATTCAACAGACTTGCAGTGACATTTACAACCGGATATAGGAAGCATGAACAAAAGGTTCAGTGGTTTCAAGAAGTACCATATTAAACTAACTATCAATCCAATGTACTTCAGCACTTTTAAACAGATATCCAATTATAAAGGCAAATCGTATTTCAGTTTCAACTCCCTCTACCTTTTTGAATCTAAATTGATTTTACTTTCTTGAAGTGACCTGTTCTCAAGACAGTTTCACCTGTTTTGTGCATTGTCTGCACCGCATTCACCGAATCGCACTGACACGATAGGAGCTAGAATTAGCCAATTTTAGGATCCACCCATGTGATGCAAGCGAATGCGGCCAGATCAAAGCATTTTCTCATTCATTGTGTGCGTGTGTGCGAAAAATTGCAGCCTCTTTTACGCTTCTGCGTCATCAAGCCTGTCTGAATTATGCAGTATAATGGCAAGTAATTGCAATGTCAACGCGCTACCGTTATCAATAGGTCCCATTGGAAAAACAATACTTTGTCCCCGAAAAGGACGTCAGATTACAGTCAAGATTGCATCTTACGGGAAAAAAATTGCTTGAGCATGCCTATTTAACCCTTGCCGTATTACGTTGGAATTTAAATTTGCTTAGTAACTGCCGCAGGCTTGCCTCGTGCAAGAAGGTTGGCGTGGCCACGAGCAACGCCCATCTCCTACGCGTACGATTACCTGTGCGTTGTCATCCATTTGAGTCACAATTGCGGTTGCTTTTACGTGCATAACCCGCCCACAATGAGCGACGTAAAGTAGGACCAACTTGAGCAGGCCTGCGAGCTTGCGTCCTTATTCCACCTTGCTTGCCTCATGGGTAATGTAGAGGAAGGGTCAACGTAAAATGTCGCCTCCCAGTGGTGTGATAAAACGGCCCTTTTGGGAATGGAATGACCCACGACTTAAGGCGTCTCTCAGTCAAGAGAAAACCTTTTACACTTTTCCCTGTTATTAGGTGTTCGGAATGGTAGCATATAAACTGTTATGGGATTGCCTACTGTGATGATAGGTACTAAAGGGGGATAAAGTAAAATTCACGCATGCAACTTGAGAGTTACGTGCGGCCAAACCATCCTAAAGTGTCTCTTTAAGGGGGACGCGAAGTGGAGATTTGAAACAGCCAACCATGAATACTCAAGATCCCGTCTGAGTGGCGATGCATTAGCTTCGTGAAATCTTCGGGTTCGAATAAAATTAGGCAAAAGAGGTAATAAGATTTTTATATTATGGGAAAAAGGAAGTATTTTTAAATTATTGTAGTTTTTGGCGAATGGTTGTGCGCTTCCTTGATGCTAAAATAATTTTTCTGTCTTCTTTCAAAAGAACATCTCAGTGTCAAGATCCATGACCTACATCACGGCCTTGTACTACACCCTTTCGTTAATTACCAGCATTGGATTCGGAAATGTTTCTGCAAACACTTTCGGAGAGAAGATAGTTTCCGTTATTTTTATGCTTATTGGCGGTAAGTTTGGGCTACTGGTGCCCCTACAGTCCTTCTTTTTACGTCACCACGCTTAGTATCCATAAGCTATTCGCTTAACTGCTTACTCATGTATGAACAGATCGAACGCCATCTAAATGTCACTTTTACCAAACGGACGTCAATTTCGCAGTACGGTTACCAATTGATGTCACCAGGACTACCTAAATGGTGGAAACATCCGTTCAACTCAGTCATAAGTCATCACGAACAAATGAGGCTTAAACCAGTCATTGAAAGCTGTATTTCATCATCCAATTTACTGACCCATTCATTGTTTTTCTCCTCCAGCATTTAGCTACGCCACTATTTTCGGTCAGATTACAACAATATTTCAGGGAATGTACGCAGCCCGTTCAAGATACCACGATATGATGGGATCGGTGAAAGACTTCGTGAAGACACACAATGTGCCGCAGGACCTGGCAGAACGGGTCATTGACTACGTTACATCAACTTGGGCCATCACAAAAGGCATTGATACTGCTAAGGTAGGGATAAAATCGTGAATTCGCAAAACTAATTTATGTGGTTCAGGGCTGTTTAGGGAGTTAACTCCCTTTAGAATAATGAAACAATGCTATATTTACTGAACTTTGATCCTCTAGACGTCGAGCTTTTGCTGAATGTGAGGAGAAAATAGCTGTTATAACTGACTTCTTTGTCTGCAAATATCATCCATTGCACGGTCTCTTTGTAGCCGTGTTCTTTAGCCCATTTTCACTATTATGGAGTCAGCTTCATTGCAATTTCATCACTCTGGTGGCATGCGGCGAGACGTACATTTTTTACCTCTTGGTAATAGTTTTTTTGAATCGGAAGAATTACAATGGAATTGCATTTTCCGAATTTCAATATTTATCCTTTTCACTTCGAATGCATCAGTTCGTCAGAGCCTCGAATCGCATTTCGCGTCTGGAGAAAAGGAGGGCGCCTCCGAGTGACCACTGTGTGGTACCTTCCATGAATAACATGCGATGAACTGAAGCGAAGGCCGTCCGGGCTAATTTTGCGGTGCATCACTTTGGGCTAACACCTGCTTAATTTTGCACTCAGATCGATGCAGATTATTTTTGCGCCAGAGGTTTTACAGGTTCCCTCACTCAGAAAAAGTACAAATGTGGTGGCTTTGGCATCTGTGAATGAGCGTCATTCTCTTATACCGTTCGGTGCTGCAATGAAAGTATATGCGGAACAATCGCACCTTCCCTAACAATTCCGCTAAATCTAGAGTTTTTTTTCCTTATTTAAGAGTTGTGTCACGAGGAAAGGAAAGTGCGCAAACTACATCGCATGTTCATAGCCATCGCAAAGAATACCGACTCAAAAACAGTGAGAAATGACAAACGACGAGGTTTAGGTGTAGTCTGATGAAATTAAGATTTTGAATACATTTCTCGCCAAAATTTTTCTCCTCCTTTTTAATGCTTAGTTATGCCTGTCTAGCATGGCTATATTTAACGTAGTGAAGAGGCAAAAGCTTCACATGCTTACATGGGTGACATCTTTACGTACACCATGATGTGAGCGCTGACGACCAGTCGCACTTTATTTTTAAGAAAGTATCTTGCGGAGCCCAGGTTTGAGATTGGTTCCACTATTCCATCCTTTGCATAGGTTTTTCTGCCATGTAAATTCCAAGTATTTAGGAGTGGAAATGCAGCGCCTCTAGGCTTTTCTGAAGTTGGAAGGGACGTAGCGCTGGGACAGAAGACGTTTTGCTGAAGTGGGAACAGATGGAGGGCTACTGGCATGATATTCAGTGAGAATGCAAGGGTGAGCTTTCAGTGTCCTCAGATTCAAGCATTGCGTGATACAGGTCAAATTTAAAATTACCCGATTTTCGAGGCACTATGCAATACGACTTACCATGGTATCGCTTTTAAAGCATTATGGATCGGGCGATTTGGATGGTGAAGAAGTTGCTTAGAGCAAGCCAGTCCACCACTTCATGCGACCCGTAAAGGAAATGCCAAACACCCACGCATTCTGGTATTCAGTGCAGTTTGGTCCCACTCTTGTTGGGACTCCCATACTCACGACACTTCGTGAAACATTTGAAGTTTAAATTAGTTACTGCATTTTCAATGTCCTTTTGATGTTGATATGTCAACTTTAATTCCCATGATTCCATATGTTTCATCAAGCTACTCCCAGAAACCAGATTAAAAACCGCAATTTATTGCAATTTAAAAGTATCCTCTCAAACGCTTATGACAAAGAAAAGTGGTGGAGTTCACTTATTTATTCTTGCTGACAATCTTGAGACAATTTTGACTGCTCTAAAAATACCCTCTACTTTTAATGAATATAAAACGGGTAGTTTTTTACAGTCAAAACTGCCTCGATCACATCGTAATCGTCGTGTCTTGGCAGAACACTTGTATTTCCTTCAGAAATTGGTTTTTTTTTGCTTTTTGCTATCTACGAGGCACTTGGCATTCCGGTCTTCTGTTGGATGTGTGCGTGTGCAAATGCTTTGCCGCTGTTTCCCCGAGGTCTAATTGAAAGGTCTGCTCTTCCTCCTCCTCGCCGGCGGTGGTGATGTGATTCATATTGCAAACGTAGCAATTATACCTTTCTTTCATTATGAAATAATCGAGTAGAAAACCTGCTTGTGTTTAGTGGAAGAGGTGTTACGGCGGCTCGTGCAACCGGTACTTACGGAGGTACTGTTTAACGGCACATTTGAAGTGGCGAGGAAATATTTTTCGAGTTTTTGAAAGTGCAGTATTTTAGAGGCAACTAATCACATCCTAGTTATCTGATGTCTATTTTTAACCAAGAAGGCGCTTAAACAGTGACGATCTTGAGTTGAAATAAGAAGGGTAGCAAAACAGTACATGCTGTAATAAAATGCTGCTGATTTTATTTCCAATTTTATGCCTCCAAACTTTGTTAATTTCCGTAGAACATCTTGGAAGCCACATCTTTTGTATTATGGGGAGATCTGTTTTGAAAGTCGACATAATTCATAAAAATTCTCATGCTATCCTTCCTCCATGCATGCAATGGAAGGGTATACACGATGATATGCTGCCTTTCATAAAATCATTGAATATTTTGGCGCCGAAGCAGAATTTATTAGGTGTTTGAATCTACCACTAGATCATTACCGTCAATGAGCTTATGGAGCTGTTGAGATAATATCATTTTTTGACAACAGTGATGCTATGATACCAACCCGAAACCCATTGTCTCTTGCTTAGCACCGACCACTCACCAACTATGGTATTGCCTACTCAGAAATGTTCCCTAAGCAAGTGCTTGTACTTCCCTCGAAACGAGCGTAAATTTATGTTGCCTTTAGGCAGCAAAGATTCAACGTCTCTTTTGTTGCATGAATCTCACTCAGCCAACCGGTTATCTCAAAGGGATGAGAAGCGCATGCCACACACGTTTTTGGAGTCTAGCTCAGACGGGAAGATCTAGCTTTCGGGCATGGGTAATGTTGGCGGCGAACGTGTTATCTTGACTTACGAAATCTCAGTGTTGTGAGCCACCCAGAGGCAAAATTCTGGTTAGGGTTAGAAAGGATCGAATCGTCGCAGCGACGCGTACTGGGGGTGTTTGTGCGCCAGGTAGACTACACCAAAACCAACCTCTTTCAAAGAATACACTTTGTTAAGGCGGAAAAAAATTACAACCAAGAACAGCGATGCCTTGGTAACAGATGAATAAGCACTGTAGCAAATTCCTCGACTTGAACTTGAACCTCTTCCAAATACTTCGCACCAGGCTGCAGGGAAACGCAATGACGCCTTTAAGTTGCCTGTAATAGATTCAATTGACTTTGCAAAGTTGCTTTGAATGATAAAATCTGCCGATATTCTTAACCACCAAAGTAAACATAACCGGTTTAAGCTAGTGATCTGCCATCAGCAGCATGTGAATTGCAGAATTGGTTGCGTAAGAGTTTTAACTGCCAAAACTTAATTGGCACCGGAATTGGTTTCGAGCACAGAACTCTGTTGCAGCAGGATTCCTTTCCTCCAGAAGGAGCTGGGGAAGCGAACATTATAAATTCTACTAACCTTGTTGGGTTAGTAGCAGGCATCACCCGATCTGGTCCTTCTTAATTTCTATTTATTCGTCTTTTTACAACTCTGCTACCTCCACTAAGACTATAGAGCCTAAAAATAATTCAACGTTGCCGACAAGATCCTTGGTCAGTGTCAATCTTGAAGTTCATTCAGTATCATTTGAACCATTTTTATTATTAATGACAGTCGCTTTAAGATTGCTGCTTTCAGTAAGATGCTCAAAATAGGATAGGCAAGGTACTTGGAGAACCTGGCCGAAAATTTGTTGCTTGGATTATTGCCGTTGCTGCCACATCTGCGACATTATCAATTCGTTGTCCTTCAGATGCCCGTCTCACAATATGCCTAGTCCAAAGCCGCCCAGATTGTGGATAAGGTTTGTATGGCATCTTACTCACTCTTATAACTTTTGAACAAAGGGGCACTCTAGCTAACATTCTTGAAGTGCCGCTGGAATTCGTAAATAAGGGTATACAGTTGACTTGCCCGGAGCCTTAAGACAAGGAGTTGGATGCGTGTACTGTTTGCCTCCCCTTCTCGTCCTCAGCATTTTCTTTGCCACATACAATGGCAAAAGCAATATCAGCCTCAATGGAGTGTAAAAAGGGGGGCATACTTTTTGGAGATTAAAAATACATACCTGTCCTTCTTCATTATCTCTTATGCTGGTGCGCTCAGCCTCGCCCTGCCCTAGAACTATCAACCAGTCTAGGTGATCTGCAAATGGGAGAAGCCACAAAAATCTCATCGTCTGTAATGTAATGACGGCAGGTTATGCACTATTCGAAAGTTTAATCTGGTACAAAAGCTTCACGAGAATGAAAATGGAGGCTGCTAATAGTCATTTTAATCGAAAGAACCACAAAGAAGTTTATTACTGGTGCCGAAGTTTGTACCATTTTTTCATTTCAAAACTGCAAAATTTGTGGTGGTAATCTTCTCCGCTATTAGGCACGGCCTCAATTGTTTCGTTCAAAAAACACTTTTCAATAATGCTCTGTTTAATTACACATTCGCTGCTCCTAATACCGGCCTCCATGTTCAACTGATTCGCTGGGTGTGTGCGTGTGTGTCGAGGTATGGTGATGCGATGCATTCATCTCATACTTCTGCTTCCCTTTGCACACTGATAACATCAAAGTGTCCAGTCTGACTTAGGTACGGTTTAGGGTGTACACCGCAGGTGCAGCTTTTGTTGGTATGAAGCGTGGCGATGTCCAACTACTTGCGACTGAATAACCACTCGCTAAGAACACATACTTGCTCATCTCACTGCTGCAGCAACACATGAATGGGGTCGTGTGATGGGCAAAACTTGCCGGTGTTTTAAGTTAGCACTCTTAATTATGCGAGCAGCAATTGGATTCAGTTTGATGGCACTCACAAATCAACACCCCCTATCAACGACAGTTGTGCTACCCGATCCAGATAGTTCCTGTACTTGTTTCACCTTCAAATAAGTTGGCATCTGTCTTTAAAATCACTCACTCGCCCTGGAATTGCTACTGATGCAGGTGATCATAGCTTTTGGTGAATATGAGTTGTGGTGGTTGCACCATTTTTACACTAAAAAGCGGTGCAATGCTCGAAGTTCTTGAAAACTCGAGGCGCCAAAATTATCTCACATTTGAGCGCAGAAGCCAGCTGCATCTCATTCCGGAAATTGTAGCTGCCACTTTGCCAATACTTAGTGATATCTTTGATTACGTTGTCGCAGCCTACCAGTGCATCATAACTGGGGCAATATTTTGAAGTCTTTTGTCAGATTTTAAAAAAGTGACCATGTTGCTCGATTGGTTGTTGCTGTTGTGACTGCAAACGATGTGTTGCGCCTTCCCATATTCTTCTTTTTGTTATTTTTCGAACTGACGGATGCCTTAAATAATGTTGAATAAATAGTGCCCATCGAGTTTTCTGGATCGTCAAGATAAACTGAGGTCGTTGACATGCTCGAAGCTCTGTGCCACTCGTAAGAGGTGCAGACACTGACACCCAACCAGAAGAAGGAGTTGAGCGAGAAAGCAGCTCGTGTCCCAAAAATGGTCTAAACCAAGGGAACAGTAATAAAGACAGTAGTATGGTGGGAATGCAGCATGATGGCCATTGCCACTTTGAAGTTCATTCATTGCCAATCTATGAACATTGAGGCTGTAAGCAGGTTGGTTTTTGTACGAATTTTAGCAGAATTTTTAATAGCCGTCACCATGCATCCCACTAGGAACTTGCAATTCTACGATGTGATCGGTACGGGTAATTGCACTGATGTCCCAGAGTTCTCACATACACAATGCACCAATCTCCTCATTTGTCTCTTACAGCAATGAAACATTGGTGGAATTTAAGGCTTATGCTCAATCGCTGAGAGTTTGGGGAACTTTTGAATTTGCAGCATTTCAAGATGCCTTATTTACTACTAGCGTCTTATCTTTGGGAGATTTTGACATCTAAAAGATACCGTCAATTCATCCTCATCGCCCTCCATAGGTGCTCAATTACTGCCCAAAAGACATGAAAGCAGATTTGTGTATCCACTTGAATCGAATGGTCTTCAACGAACACCCAGCCTTTCGTCTCGCCTCTGATGGATGTCTGCGTTCACTGGCAGTCAATTTCAATACCCTTCACACCGCTCCTGGTGACTTGATTTTTCATCAGGGTGAAAGCATTGATCAACTCTGCTTCGTGGTCACAGGATCTTTGGAGGTCATTCAAGACGACGAAATTGTTGCGATTCTTGGTTAGTGCCTCTTTCATCCTAGTTTTTTCTGATCTCTTCATTGCACTACGTGCAAAAATTTTGGCGTTCTGCCATGAATGATGAAGAGCACTTTCTTAACTTCCATGAATCAGACAAGGCACATAATTATGCTGAAAGTAAGTTAAGTTTATCAACAGTCTCACCTTTTTAAATTTTTTGCATTTATTGAAGAACTTTCTTCGATTAGAGGGATCGCACTCGATTTTACATACGCATTCAGTAGAATTCCCTTCAAAAGGCGACGAAAAGGACGTGATTTTAAATAATTCATGCTAAAGCATTGATGGAGCCTCACTTCCTCTTCTCTCCCCTCGTTCCTTGAAGCATTAATAATGCTCATTAAACAAGCTGCTAAAAGTGCAGTATGCACCCATAAAGTTCGCTGTACAAAATTAAGCTAAGTTGTGAAGAGTGAAATAGCACTAATGCCTTCAAATCTCCTTATGGTACTTGACAATAAGCAAAAAACCCTTCGAATATTGCACGCATTGTTCCTACCTGTCCCTCATGCCGTATGGCGGGAACAGGAACTTCTGTAGGGATAGGTCGCAACATGCTGTATTTCTTTTAACTGTAGAACATTTAACCTGCATGACCAGGCTTTGATAAGGGATTTAGGTAAAAGCTGATCATTGAAAAACGTTGAAACTCTCATACCAGCTTGGTAATGCTCCTTCTTCTGTAACGTTGATGAATGAGAACAAGCGCTATTCCGGTCGACTTAAACTACTTTTTGCGTTGAATTTTCCACTGAGAGATGACGTAATGAAATCATAGCTGTTGATGCTTTATCTGAGTTGGATTTTTTGCATTAAAAAGAGGCTGCCTGGGAATTTATTGCGGTGGGTGAATAGTTCCTCCTCTTACAAAGTGGTGGGAACGGTCACGGAAATGACATTTAGTGTTGTTGGTGCCTGAAATCACTACCTGAACCTGTTCATGCGAAAAATTTGAGACCTTTGGCTTATTTTTAAATCTCACTCTGTGCCTATCAGACCAAATCCCCAAACCATGGCGCCTTAATTGCATTTGCATGCAGGTTGGCACGTAGACGGCTATAAATAATCCTTATTTTGCTTAAAAGCAGTTTGAGACTAGAAAGGCATACGCCATTGCCAGCCACGAGGGACAAGTATGCATTTTGCATCACAGTAAATAATGATGAGCTATAAAACAGTAGGCTTTTATCATAGCATCATCACAGCCTTCCTCTTCCATTCCTCTCGACTTCTCCGTGTTTTCCAACTTGCCATGCATCATTTGGAAGAAAGGAAAACGCGAATTTGAAGTTCCGATTTGTTGAGGATTACGGTGAGTTGTCAACTAGAAAGCTCAAAAGATGCCTCGAATGTCTGTGCCCCAATGTGTTCCCTACTGCGATGGAACCTGCTGGCCGCGAATGGGATCATTCAAGAGTGTTCCTTGCAATTCTAATTCCCACTGCAGCTTAGTATTGGAAAAGGCTGTTATTTAGGACTGTCCTGGTTTTACCTCTCCTCTAGCTAATATTTCTGCTAATGCAGTCTAATTTTAGTAGTTTTCATTTCTTTGCTATTAGAATCATCTGCAGTCACAAAGATGAGTAGAATAACTGTTGTAACTTTGGTAAGTGCTTTCTTTACCTCTACAATGTTATAAGCCACCAAGGAGGCACCCAACTCATCGCATGTCGAACCCCTCCGATGCAAATAGTTCAGCCCGAGTTTAATCCCTGAGTTACCATAAAGGCCTATTTGTGATTTGTCCGTGACGAGGAGAGAAAACCCTGTTTGACATTTTGAGAGCGGAATTGTGCTATCTCAAGGTTGCAGAAAGGGAGGAGGATCGGTCAAATCTCATTTTAGTGACCGGTCCATCTCATGTACCGATTTAAAGACTGGCGTGTAGCCTTCCACCAGTCTTTCTCAATTATCCGTTTCTATATCTGACGAGATTCACCACAGAAGATGTGTCAACTTCCCTAGTCAGAGAGTTGTGGCTTTTTCCACGGAGTGAGATGCTGTCAAAGGAGAATGTTCTACCTCCTGTTTTTGAGAGTACCTTTTGCATATGAATACCAACCGCACAAAAGGCCTGCTGCTGGAGGACACAAAGTCCGTTGTCCGCATTTAGTAGGCGTATTTTAAACCACCTCATTAGTTTTAGCATCTTTCTTCATTTCATACCGACGTAGGGGAGCAGATAATTTAATTTTATTTTGCATTATAAGGCATACTCTTCTCCATTTACCCTACTTAAATGAAAATTTCGATATCTTGAGCTCTCTCCTGAGCTTTACCTTAAGACTTTAAGCCAGTCGTTGGTAGGAAACAAATTTGAGGGGCGAGGAGGCGGAGATCTTACAATTAGACAAGAAAATTTAGCAATGATATCCGTAGTGCAAAGTTTGACTGATCAAAAGCCCTCTCTTCAACATTTCTAGGTCGTGGAGATGTTTTTGGCGAGCCATTCTGGAAGGATCCCAACAGAATGAGTCACTCCTCGGCTACAGTTCGCGCTCTCACTTATTGCGACCTGCATTACATAAAAAAAGACCGACTTCTGCATGTTCTTGACTTCTACACAGCTTTTGCTAACAGTTTTGCCCGGAACCTGGTCCTCTCGTACGACCTCAAGACACGAGTAAGCGAACGACCTGAGCTTTTTCATCACTTTACAACTTTGGCTAGACCGAAGGGGTTTCGATATGAACCTCAAAACACAACACCTGAAATAATTCGCATGACTGGCAAAAAAATTAGAGCTTTTGACTGGGCAAAATACACCTCAGAAAACCAGAATGGATGCTTCCTGTCCTGCATTAATTTAGTTGTTAACAAAACTGTTTGTTACACGGAGGTGTCCACATCACCTCGGACTCGGTCAGGATATCATTGTGTGTCCACGATGCAAAGGCATTCTCAGTGCCCTACCACTTAGTTTGCGTTTCCTACCTACTGAAGTACGTTCTTAAACGTTGACTAGATTTCTTTATGCTAAACATAGAGTTCCATCCAAATTTATCGCCGCCGAAATTTTCGAAACGAAATTCTACATTAAGAAGATTTACAATGTTTATTGAAAGGGCTTGGTGATGTAAAACTAACTTTTGTTCTTAATTAAAACATCTAGTTGATATTTCGGAAGTTGGAGGATGTTCGGAGGGAACGTGAGCTAGCAGAGCACAGGACAAATGAAAACTACCTCTCTGAGTTGACAGCTGATCATCCTGTGCGGCGGATGATCCACCGTTTCCGTAAAATCGGCACTGCCAACGCGAATGCGGCGGCAGTGGCGGCTGCAACCTCCACTGGTGGAAGTGGTGGCGGTGGCGGAAGTAACAAAAGCGTAGGTGGAGAGGGCGGTGAGGGCAGTGGAGGAAGTGAAGAACGCTCCAGCCTCGTTCCCGGTGTTGTTGTTGCTCCCCAAAGGCGGAAGTCAATAGGAGGCCTTGAACTCATCGACCCAGCTCCCGAACCCACAACCACTAATTCCGCCAGCATGTGGGCTCGTCTGAAGATTGGTGGTAGCACAGCAAACAGTGGGGGCAATGGTGGTGGATGGGGTGAGAAAAGCGAGGTTTCCGGAGAAACACAGTCCGAAAACCTAACCCACGTTAATCCACCAACGGCTTCGAATAAACCGTCATTGTCAAGTACAGATCTCCAAATGAAGCGTACCCTCCATTCACAAACCATTGCTGAGGTGGACGAATCTATTACAGGGAAGACAATTAAAGCAGAGACGTTGTCACCTGTGATTGAAAAAAAAATTCAGTCTGTATTGGACGCGATCACCTCAATGAGGTTGTCAGTGATTGAAGAGATAACAGCGGTAAATCGAAGAATTGATATGATTGATGATCATCTATTGAAGCTTTACGAAGCAGTTGGAAAGGTGATTGAGAACCAGAAAACACGAACCCATCAGCCTAGCGAGTCCGATGGGACAGAATCTGTTTCCAGTATCCTCCGACTCTTTCGTAAGGGCAGTCCTCCTACTAAGGAGCGTGTACTGCGGAAAACTTATCCCAACTTTGTTGAAATGCAACACCTCCCTTCTTCCCATAACAGACGTTCCACTGTGGCATTGGGGATTTCCAAGAAGGGAAGGGGAGTCAAGTCCTCGAAAGTTGGCCCCACAATGACGGAGACTGAACTAAACCAGACACGTATGGACGACCCCTTGGTATTTCATGACAGATGTGCCAATGATAGAACCTCGGGTTACCTTCGAACTCCAAAAGTCAACCATTCCACTCGTCGATCACCCTCATATGGGGGAAGTCGATTTAATAATCGATCCCCAGTACAGTCCCGAGGTTACGAAGTGCTGCTTGGTTCAGGAGATGGTCTCTCCTCACTTAGCACGCTAGGCGGTGACGATTTAGAGGAAGAGGTGGACTTTCAGGCACGAGCGCAGTCAACAACAGTTCCCTTACAACCCCAACCCTCTCTGTCGCATCTGCCGCCATCAAGGCGTTCTAACAGTGGTAAATCCCTTCACACACAAGAATCTTCTTCACGAAACAGTGACTCTAAACGTGATACTGTGGTCCGCAGCTCTTCAAGCAAGGGTACTGGTACGGAGTACGGAAAGATATCTCTGCTTTAATTGACCTCACCTTTACCCCATCCTCAATTTTTTATGTACTTTTTAAGTGATCTTGCGTGTTAGTGCACAATGAATAATGAACAATTTACACCTGATCTCGAATGCTTTTGGGTTCTACTAAGATAATTACATTCTGTAGTGGGTGAAACGTGGTCCTTTTTTAAGTGGAGGTGAGGTGGTAAGATGCCTTGGAACACCCAGGGAGAGGTGGTGTGACTTGTGCGCTTCTGACCTAATTGGATTTGGGATTTCTTGCATCAACTCAGGGTGTCATCAAGGAAAACTTTAAAGCAGAAGCATACTGTGTTTTGAAGTAGATATTCCGACTACTTTATTTTGACACATCGTTAACAAATAAAACACTCCTATTTGAAGAAGTTTCTAAGCACTCAGACCAATTTTCTGTAGCTGTCGGATACTTTCCTGAATTTGAAAGATGACCAAGAGAATGATAAGTTTTATCTTATGCGTTCATCCTTTTTGCTTGAAGTCCCCTATTTACAAGTAGCAAATGGATGTTAGAACCTCGATCAAATCCCAGTTGGTTGCTAATCGAGTAGGCAATGGTAGGATTCTCCTCTTTTTCGACGTTTTTATTCAATCGGCCCCCATCAGATACGCTGATGACCTGTGTTATAAAGTTGTTTTACCAAACGCTGTTTCGCAACATAGCATAAATCGTTACCTAAGATTCGTGCGTTGATGCAATACATTAGTTTATCGAGATCCGAGTTTTGGAAATGGACAACTCTAGAGCTCCGCTACCAGAGAAAGTAGCCTCCCACCCATGTATTTTAGCCATGGACGTCAAGAATACAGACCCTCTCACCGTATTCAACCTCCATTGTCCGTCAGGGAAGTCACTAAGTATCAGATTTTTCCATAACTAACATGAAAATTAAGCATCAAGTATTTTAAAAAGTAGTTGTAAATAATTGGACAGGTAAAATTTCGGATGTTTACATTTGTTGTAATGGGGTAAAGTTTTACGGGAAGGGAAAATATGGACATGAACCAAGCGATGGAACACATTTTTAGCATTACAGACGCATACACTTCCCCGGTCACATGCGTAGCTTGCTAACCCAAGATTGACAAAAAATTAGGCCTTAGGGTTCAATGCGACTCAGTACCCTTGAAATCACAAACCAGGAAGGAGTGTTTAAACGTAAGTTCTTTTAAAATTAATTTAAAAGCTTTCAAAATTGAACTTAATAGGTTGACTTTAAGGTCCAGATGCTTCCCATTAGATAGAATGCTTTAAGCAAGATTGAATACTTGCATTCAGGGACGAGGGGAGAAAATGGACTTTAGCCTGGACCAAAGACCAGCCTACTCGTGCTAGGGAAAGATGGATACCAAAATGAATGCCCATCATATAGTTAGTCGTATAACCAAGGTAGTACAGTGGCCCATTGAGTTAAGAACGCCATCATTGTGACAAAGCAAATATATCAATTGAAATGGATTTACCTTGGCCTCCGTAACTGGGATAACTAATTTAGTGGAATAAAGCACTTAAATTTTGGTTTGTTACAGCCACACATTAAACACTAAAATCGCATGAGAATTTTGAGAGTTGTAATACTGTGCTGTTTGCCGGTCTTCCAGTTTCGGATACCGCACGACCACCACACCCTTGTTGGGTTAGCAAAGCTTTGTTTATGTGACCACATGACGTTTTGTGGTCGCGTTGCGATGTGACTGGCCCTTGCATTCGGGGACTGGCTTTCGGGCCGTGCTCAGGCCTGGTCACTGTCCTTCAATTACTGCCTTCTTTCTCTCGATGGGAAGTCTCGGGACGCTACAGGACTAGCTTAGAATTGTTCCCTCATTCGTCTTGAACGAAACTACAGGGACCTAAAATAGTTATACGGCCATAAAATTCAAAGTGAGGATATTGTAAACTAACCATCGTCCACATGTGAATGTCATGCTGTTGAGAATCCAAAATTATTTACCATTTACGGTTTTTTGATCAAATCCTAATTGCTAAAAAGTAAGAGGACGTTCTTGCCTAAATAAAGCGCCTACGGTAAAATTAAACACATTAACGACAGAAAAAACACCGGTTTCATATCGATCAACATTTTGATACTGCTGATCGGATAATGGTATGCGAACCTAAAAAAGATGCCATATAGAGTCTTCAATATACAACTTCAAAATGGCAATTATATCAAAAATGCACAAACTAGATTATGAAAATCTCATGAAATTAACTTTTACCAACAGGTAAGATGGCTTGAAAGACGTAGGGTGAATGCACACGAGGTAAAATTCGTTTCTCGCATTATATTCAGGACTGATAAAACTAGGAAATTTTGTTGTATTTGACGTTCTAGGTCATTAGTAAACTATTACAACCGCGCCTAGTTTGTCGTCGCGTTGACTGCTGGTCCTTTTTTGTTGTCTACAGGACCACAGTTAACAAGAGAGTCCACAATGGCAATTACAGCCAAGGTTATTCTTACCCCGCGTTTACCACATTTCCAATAATGTTGTGATGGACGCCTCGAAATTGCTGCAAAGTGGCGTGATTTATAAGTTTGAATGCTCTGGACTTTGGAACAGCTTGAACTGTTTAGTATTTTGGTCCAAATATCGAGGCTTTTTGTCAATTTAGGTAATTATTGGTTTGATTATGGTTTGATTTATCCGTCTAATCATGATTTCTAGCATCTAATTAAAGTTCAATGCAGTATTAAGGCTCGGCTATGGCGATTCCTAGTTTGCCATCATCCACTAGCGCTGGCTACCTGTGTTTTTTTTATATCCCAAAATCTGCTATTTGCTTCTCTCGTCTGGCTTGACTATGCTTGGTTACCAGTTGGATTGAACGACCAACCCACTTTGAGTCAATTTAATTGCCTTAGATATTGTTCACCAATGTCAATTAGATTACTATTTTCTGCTTGTTTCGTAATGTGCCTAGAGAGGACTTGGTTTACCACTCCGTGGCTCATCTTAGCGTTTTGTTGCCAAATCTAGTGACTAAAATCAGTACTTCACGCATTTAATCCCTTTGACACACATTTCATTCATTATTGAAATGTCTTTTGTTCGCTAGTCTCTTCGATTTTCGGGTGAGCATCTTTTACGCTCATGAGGAAATTCGAGCGTTAACTTCCTGTCAGTCACGGAAACCTGGAGGCTAATGTGACGGAAAAAAATGCAGAACTGCAGTAAAAATAGCGGGAGGTTCATGTGAAACTGAGAAGTGCATAATGTTTAAGTCGTGCTATAGTATGACAGCTCAGAAAGGAACGAAGGCTGGTCACCTTGAAAAGCATTTATTGACTTCATTATACTCAATTTTATGCAAACATATAACACCAACTTGCTTTACGAATCATCTGATGTAGAAAATTACCTCCCATTTTTGCGATTTTAAGGTTGGTAAAGAGTTTCTGAGTGGTGACAAGCTGAGTGACTCAAGTTTTAAAACGCAGACCAAAAGGGAAATCAGGAAAGCCACTTTGCGAAAGGGCCACTCAATAAAGCGGACGATCGAGGAAGGTAGGTCAGGTTTTATTCCTCTCTTCTGTTTGCTATTCCTTGTTCGTTTGTTCAACAGACGAAAACCTTACTTGGCATTAATCACTAATACAATTAAACCAACAAATTTTGCGCTTGAATACCATTGTGAACTTGCCTAACTCTCGATCGTCTTTACCACAGGATGACTTCTAGACGTGAGTGTAGATTTGGGAGAGCTTGGGTAAAGTGGACCAAAGGTGAATCTATCTGAAATTCAGCTAAACTGCTGTTAGGTAGCAGCGTTGGCCTAGCGGACGTGAACTCAGCTCGCCAGTTGCGTAAGCATCCTCTCAACTCCACAACACGCAAAAAAAAGAACGCCAGACAATCATCGAAGAAAATAAAAACGGACACTCCCGCTACCGCTGCCACCGATAACAGCGCTTCTGCTGACGGTACCACCACTGCGTCTACTTAGAGCCACTTATTTTCTCTGCCATATTTCGCTGCTATTTGTATTTTATTCAACTGCACCATAACCCCTCATATTGGACCTGTTTTCATGATCCAATTTTTCTGAATGATTGCCTCACCCGTCACACCCACTATTCTCCCATTGTTCGGATTATTGGATGGAAGACGGGAGTACAAAGTAGCATGAGGCGTTATTCAGCTTCAACGTGTAGGATTTAAGTGTCAAATCTTCTAGGAACCTGGTGGTGTTTAGAGGGGTGATTCCACCGCTACCATTCTGCGGTTTTCCGAAGAAGTCCTGCTACGATTTGAGTTTCGACAGATTGTGTTTAAGCCTTTTAGTCGAATGTCATTTCGTTTCCCTTCCTATCATACAGTGACAATGCGCCGTCCAACCCATAATGCTTCAAAAGTTGACACGGACACCACATCAGTATATTCAGTTTGTAGGCGCAGTTGCCTGGAATCGTTTGCGAAAATTTGACCACTGTATTATCGTTAGAAATGCAAGCGATGTGTGGTATGTAGATAAATGGCGAGAGGAGACTTAGGGGGAGAGGAGACTTGGAGAGCTAGAGACAACACACTCCGGATAGAGGGCGAAGAAAGTTTTCGTTGAGACAACATTGCTGTCCATATCGAATCCGAATTGTACTAGAACGCCGCCTAGAAAGATAATTAAAGAGAACATCAGTACTTAAATCAAATTCCCTACTCTGGATAGTGTCAAGCTCCCCCTAACACCAGTGCCTTAGCGTGAATGAACCTGTTTCAACTACACTTAGTGCGCCCGATTTTCGTGATGTAGTCGACAGGTTTCCCACCATGTTCAAAAAGAGATGAACTATATACATTGATGAAACTGTCAGGATTTACTATAGCTTAAAATCTGCAATGTGCACCTACACTTTCGAAATCAAATGAACTACTTTCGTTGCGCATACTAAGAGGAGGAATCTTCTTAACACTTTGTCGAATCGACTGAAAAATCATTCACACTAAGCCGAGGCTCAAGATTCACTGGACTACTTTATGTAACCATCAAACTGAAGCTTTGAATGAAACCGCCAGTACCACGGTACATTCTGCTTAACCTTCCCGTGCGGTCAAGTGGCTATCTCGCGTCTAGAATGACCATAGAAATGGCTCTTGGAATCTCCAACGGCATTGACGTAAGACTGTCTCTTAACCATTCACACCGATCAGATGTTCCGCTGGCGATTAACTAAAGCCTTAGTTATCGTAAGGAAGCATCTGCCATTCCCGTCATGGATCACCCAAACCAAAAGCATCTCGATTGGTCTACAGTAACCACACCAAATAATGGGAATGGGAAAGGTCTGACATGCGAAATTTCCCATTTGTTACAAATATCTCTGCTCGGACTGAAAACGATAAAGTGAGACTTGACAAAAGAAACTGACCGGTGGAGCGCTAGGACGCAACAGAATTATTTCCGCCTAAAATGCTTGCGAATTCGGAGCCCCACAAGCTGAGGAGTTCTTCTGAAAGTTCGCTGCCCCCACCACTAGAAGGTGGAGGTGGTTGTGACACTGTTAACGATGGGATTGTTTCCGCTGAAATAGAGAAAAATGTACTTACAACACCCTCTCTAATGACTCTTAGTTATAGATGTGAGATATTTTGGTCCAAAAAAATTGAAACAATGCAGTGGAGGCGAATCGATTTGCCTGTAACGAGTCTTTTTCACGTGGATATCTGTTACTTAAGAAAGCTTAAACAAAAAATTAAAGTCAATAACTAAGAGCTAACCCTCAAAAGACCGGGGCGTCTTTCTTTGGAGATCTTCTGGCTGAGTTGGAGGCACAAACGTATAATCTGTCGCGGTAGGAGTGACAACGGAGGATGAAAATTCAACCTCGGAGGGCAGTGGATTCGAAATTTGGTCAACCACACGTTCACGTGCTGAATATGAGCTTAACCTGGTCGTGTCACCATTCCTTTCTGCAACATCCACACTGGTTTGATTCCTAAGGCTTCGATAAGAAAAGCAAAAAAGTGGTTGGAAAACAAGGACGAGATGAACCAAGGCAGCAACCAGACAAGGCAAGAACAATGGGTTAATGACGGGAGGAAGTGATTCCGTTGGGTTAGGTGTTTCTAGTCTCTCTAATTCAAAAAAAAAAATCGTGAAAAACTACTCAACAAAATCTGACTAAGATACTGTCAAGTGCGGATAGTTGTAAAAATTGCGACAATACTTTGAACGCAAAGATAGAAACCAAGGATGCTTTTAGTGACGAGACGAACAATTCGCTTCATTATTTAGCAAAGAATCAAAATTCCAATCCTTGTTGAAAGGCCTATGTATCAACACTTGTAGTGGAAAAGTAGGAAAGTAAATTGTACTACAATATTAGGAGTCAAATGACAGGAGAGCAAAAGTCAATACCACGCGCTGATTGCGAACCCATGCACTATCGGAATGACAGGGGACCCAATGCGAAATAAAACGTACTAGTGATGTGATTACGGACATTGTACATAAAAACAGCGTTGTATGCACTAAAAGGTTATGAAAACAACTAGAGGACCGACTTAATACGATAAAATAAGTTTAACCAGGCAAACTAAAAATCAGTAACCAGAGGTGATAGTTTTCAATGGAGAGTGAAAGAGGAGTCAGGATGAAATGGGCAGGAGACGATCGAGAGGCATGCGTACATACCCCATACACAGAATGGTGGCCCGCGCGGACAGGAAACAAGCACATGCTAGAAATGGCATGAGGGCGCATTCACTCGCACTCAAGCCGACATGCCAGTGCATGTAATATGTACACAAACCTAAGGTTATTACGGCGCGGCAGAGTCACGGTGGCTGGGCACGAGGGGAGGGGATATCGATGCCTTCTATCCATAGTGCTACCATCGTATCCAGCAGATCTGAACAATAGTCAATATTGGGAAAGATAAAAGAGAGGAGGAGGAGGAGGAGGAGGAGGAGGA